>JAMZAV010002104.1:0-25000 GCA_024449915.1 Sweltsa coloradensis
GGGGGTGAGTGAGTAAGTGTGTGAATGAGTGAGTGAGTGAGTGAGTGAGTGAGTGAGTGATTGTTTGAGTGAGTGAGTGAGTGAGTGAATGAGTGAGTGAGTGTGAGAGTGAGTGAGTGAGTGAGTATCTAAACGTGAACGCCAAAAAAAGGCGAATAGCTGAACCTATATTGCGCTGAAATTTTTAACAGACATCCGATACTAGTTTACTGAGAACAGTTTTAACAAAATGAGCTTAACTAAATGAGCAAAATCCGTTGCGATTTAAACTCACAAAAAATTATGGTATATGTTTAAAATTGCCAAAAGTAAAAAATACCACAGCCTGTGCAACAAACAATTCTGAAAGTTTCGATCAGGTGAAATATCTCCAGGTTGATGTGTATTTCCGGTGGTGGGATTCTAAGCCGTGATCTCCCTAGTCCCTCGCTTAGCACTTGATCCTCCACTGTCGGTCACGTGACGCAGCGTGTGTATGTGTAGTGTGACGAGACTTCACGGAAGTTGACATTGCTGGCCGTGCACACACATAGCTCTAATCACGTGCGAGATAAGAAGTTCATATCATAGTACTTCCATGACGTCATGTTCAGTATACAGTAGTGTGCAACAGCATAACCAAGCAGCCAGTCACAATATCATGTGGTTGTGCTGTCTAGTTCTCGTGTGCTTTATGGGTCTACCGGCCAGCCTGCAAGCGGGTAAGTCTAGCAAGTCATTTGTATGTTTGTTTTCATTGGCATCCAATAGATCTCTTTACAAGATATAGGAATATTCTGTACTTGGTACAACCAACAAGAGAGATTTTAATTTATGACCAAATATTGTCAACCTACTCGGCACCTCCACCAAGATATCTCAATGCACGGCAAGATTTACTTCGCCGAAATTTAGCCAATTACTGAGCTAAGCTACCTTTTCCGAACCATCCAAGTGTGACCATGTTTCAGTGGCTGAGATTGAGAAGAATAACATTAATATTGTGCGCTCCAGTGATCGGCCGGGGCTGCATCTCCGGAGCTAACGTCTGCGACATCGAGCACTCTTACTGTGACAACGGAGTGTGCGCATGCGTGAGGCCGACCCACGTGGCGTCCCTCAACAAGACTGTTTGTCTTCCAGGTATGTACATACAGGTTAAGTTTATTATGCATGAATATGCATATTAAAACAAATAAATAACTTTTATTATTTTGTTATTATTTATTTTTTTTATTTTTTGCAATCACACGTTTAGGGCGCGACGCAATGACTGCGTCGGCGTGTGTCATTTCTGTCGATAAAAACCAGAGATGTAATCCTTTCTTGACATGCGTTTATCTGCTAGGCATATTTTCCGTGTCCCGGAGGTCAGGGCGATAAAGCTATCCCCAACCAAAGCTGGTCAGAACAAGATTTTGTGGTTAATAGCCGTTATCTGTTAAAGGGGCTAATTACTCAAAAAATTATTTTTTAGCACATGATCTATAGCACAATACTGCACTAAAATGACAGTTTTAAATTTTATTTATTGTGACTGTGATTTTACACGAATTTTTCAATTTTTTTGATCCATAAATTTGCGAAAATTGGTGTATTGCGAAATTTCTTAAATCGGCTTTTACCTGCTTTTTTTTGGTCCACAAAGATACTCGAGCGTAGTATCAATCTAAAATGCCCATTTTTTACATCGTGTCTTGAAAGTGTGCCCAAACATACCTTCAAACACGCAAAAATATGCATTCCAAAATCACACCCCATCTAGGTAATCAGCATATTTTGACCGAACTACTTGCCCAAATTACAAAACAAAATAAAGAGAATATCAAGAAAAGGCTGTAGAGTACGTCAATAATGGCAAATATTTTTTTGGATCAAAATCCTCCAAGGTCACTAGGCATAAAAATCGTCGAAATGTTATTTCTTACGGGGGATTTTTGCCGATGGGAACTAGCGCTAAAATGTCATGTTTGACAATTTTTTGGGAAGTCACGGTGGCCCAAATAATTCATATTCTGCTGATTGTTAAATAAATTACTAGTTAGCCTGAATGAAATATATTTGTTTTTAGTTTAGCGGTTAAATACCCTTTCAATATCCATACAGGCGATACTAAGACTTTTAAGACATAAAAGGAGATCATCTGATGATACAGTGCAACATACATCTCCAGACCCTTCTATACTGACCAGTGACCACCATGCTTATCCTGCAACGTGTTGTTCTTACAGTGGTGTCTGCTCTACGGGGCAGGTGTGACGAGGACCAACAGTGTATGAACGATGCTGTGGGCCAGGACACGATGTGTATCAACAGGGAGTGCAATTGTCGATACGGAGAAACCAACATCTCGAAGCCGTGCGACCATAGGAAGAGTAAGTGTTTCAACTCATAATAACGGCCGCTCCCTAAACTAAGTTCTATTACCACATTGTACGACATAATACTTTGAAGGAAAACGACAAAGTCGTTGTTGGACGAGTGAGCGTGCCATGTGTTGAGTACCCGGGTACATGAAGGAGCAAATAATTTGCTAACCTTCAAAAGCGGCTGCAGCTGAGATCACCAAGCCGTGACTGGTCTAGCTGCTACTGCTACGTTTACTATATCGCTATGCTCGAGGAGGCGTTCGACACCAAAACATATCACTTGCCAACGCCAAAGAATTAAAAGTATTAAGATTCCAAAATATGTTTTAGATAGGTCCATTAATGTGCCACATTTTGGCTCGATATGCTCTGCATTCATCTTTTATGCTCCTCGAATCAAATCCAGTTTAGGAAAGCTCGGTGAAACTTGATCGTTCGCAGATATATATTTTTATTAAGTTCGCAGGGCAAGATACAATTTTGAAAATGTTGTCAGTTGTTAACATTCATAGTGGTAACATTGGGAACTAAACTAAAAGTATTTTTTCTTAAATCAAACTTTCAGTTTTAAAACAAAGAAGTTATTTGTTTGGTTTTAATTTTTTGTACGTTGGATTCCTGCAGATTAACATATCTCTATCTTTTGGACCTAGTCGTTGCTGTGAAAATTTGTCCAAATTGGAATAATATTATAAAAATAAAAATCTATATTTTAACTGAGATTTAAAATAGTTTTTTTTTCCCCTTATTCTGTGACGATTGGGATATCGTCGCCGGGCAGAATTCCCACATTTCAGTCGGAACTCAGCCTACATTATTGTTACGCCTCACGATAAAATTTCTTCGAACTGGTGTGATGTACTTTTTTCAGTAAAAAAATATTAAAAAAATAATTTAAAACATTTCTTACTTTGAAAATCCTGGAAAATTTCCCTTCAATTTCTAAACATATAGTCCAAAAAGTTATACCAAAAATGAAAATTAAAAAAGCATCACTCACGAATAATACAAGCAATTATTGGATGAGCGTAGCGAGCGTAGCGAGCGAAGTGAAAACTTCAATTTCACTGACCCCTCAAAAAATTTAGCTCCAATGTTTTTTTTGTTTTTTTCTTTTTTTTGTTTTTTTTTGTTTTTCCGTCTGTTTGTTCGCTCGATTCCGGGCAAACGGCATATGCGATCTTGATGAAAATTTGAGGGGACCTTCGTTTTCTCTGAACTTAGAGGTGTATTGTTTTTGGGTACAATCGAAGAAATATTTCTCATGAATATCGTACTTTTACGATTTTTTTCGATTTTTAGTGCGATATTTTCGTCACATTTGGGCCGATTCTGACCAAGGTGGGGCTACAACGTTCATATTTCACATGGACATTAAGATTATGGTGTTGAAGTACCCTTTTAAAGAAAAAGTTGAAAAAGTTAGCTAGAATCTATAGAAATAAAGGTTTTAATATTAATTTTTTCAATTTTTAGTGCGATATTTTCGTCACATTTGGACCGATTCTGACCAAACGGGTGGGACTACAACGTTCAGATTTCACATGGACATTAAGGTTATGGTGATGTAGTACCTTTTGAAAGAAAAAGTTGAAAAAGTTATTCAGAATCCACAGAAACAAAGGTTTTAATATAAGTTTTTTACGGTAAATAATACCAATTGACAAAAACAAAAATAACTTGACAACATTCACCTACAATGCGTAGGCAGCAAAACAAAGCACTTGCAAAAGTAAAGATATCCCAAGCAAACTTAAAACTTTAAAAAGCTCATCCATCAACGCGGCGGGACTTTAGCGTTTTCCTAGTATAAAAAAAATAGACGATATTTTTAAACTCTGTAAAATTACCTTAGTTTTATGAGAATGTAAATTACCGTTTCAGAGGACTCATGTAACACCTTCATCGGCTAACGTCATCACACAAACCAATATATAGCGTAATGCCAATTTATGCTTCTGCATTCAAACTTAGAGCATTGGAAGTTATGTGATTGATCATATGAATGTTTCAGAACTCGACGATTGGTGTGCCCACAACCAACAATGCCAGAACATTGGACATGCGTCGTGCGTGCAGGGCAGATGTGCGTGTGATCCATACTACGTGCCGTTAGCATATAGTCGCACCAAGTGTATTCCTGGTAAGCTCGGACACATACCGTACTATTGTAGTTGAAGTCCTTTTTAAACTTGTAAGCATATAGATTGTGTGCAGTGCCTTATTATACCCCATCATCGTAAACGGCATTAGGTTTATCTTTATAGTGTGGTTAGTCATTGATTAACAGTCCAAACCGCCGAGCATACGCTTTTCTCAATGACGTACCCACAGATAAGGCGCTTTGTTGAATAGGCGTAGCGAAGACCCTTATACCCTTAAAAATAGATAGGGTATTGTTATTGTTTGTTTGCAAACGGCTAATGCGATCTTGATGAAACTTTACGGGAACGTTTGAAATCACAGAACTAAAAAAGATTAAGATTTTGGGTACAATTCAATGTATGGAATGTCTACAAATCCAATCTATTCAGATCTATAATGCACCAACAATCCAAATGTTATGAAGTTAACCGTCTCGGTAGCTTAGGGGAAGAGCACTCACCGGCAATCGTTAGACCGGTGTTCGATACCCTGCTGAGATGGATTTTTTAATTTCTGGATTGATTTACACAAAATCAATTACACCTACGGGAGTGTTTCCCGAACAATGAAACTGAGAAATATCTCTATCCTTTTAAGAAGGTTTCATGTTTCTTTTGTGCATGTGTATTTTACTCAAAACGTTTTTGAGAAAGCAGGTTGGTAGAATATCTTAGTTCAGAGATTTTGAATGTATCCTCAAAATTTCACCAAAATTGGATCAGTCGTTTGCTCGGTAGAGAGCAAACAAACAGACAAAAAAACAAACACACAAGCTATTTATAGGGTGGTCAAGTTGAAGTCAAAAATAATCTGTATGTTCTCTGTGGTACTTGTTGCAGTTGCCACAAGGCTGGGCTCGCCCTGTCGTCAACACGTTCAATGTACTGCGGCCTTCGGCGAGGGCGGCGTCTGTGGGGAGGACGGCCAGTGTTGGTGTCATGGTCAGTTCCACTTTGTACTTAATCGCACAGTTTCATGCATCCTCTCTAAAAGTAAGTACCACTAAAGCCCTGGCCAAAAAGGAAACAGATAAGTCTAATAAGGATATTCCAGAACACTCTTGCAGAAATTTTTAAAGTCAAAGGAAAATGTCTGAAAGTTGATTGAATGAAAGTGAAACATTTATAAAAAAGAGAAAAAAAAAGACGGGACAATAGCTCCTTTTTGGTCATTTTATAATGCAACTTTTGGGTCAATAAGAAAAGGATAGTTCGAGGTGCAATCTTAATTATTTTGAGCTATGAGTTTTTTGTTTGTTTAATACACCTTTGTCTCCGCTACGAGTATAGGGGAAAATAATTTTCTGAAATAACGTTTGATGTACGATTTTAGTCGTCCACCGTTTCATAAATCGTATTAGTACCGTGTGACAAAAAAATAGCACATCGAACATTATTTCAGAAACCGTTATACTTTTTAATCTAAAAAATCATATTTTAAAATGAAGTATTGCACCTAGAAATTTACTTTTCTTCTTGACCCAAAATGGACATAATATAATGGCCAAAAGAGAGCTACTGTCCCGTCCCAATTGTTTTTTCCTTCTTTATTAAAGTTCCTCTTTCATTCAACCAACTTTCAGCCATTTTACACTGACTTTCATAATGTCGATAAGAGTGCTCTTGAATAGCCTTAAGCATTTGTAACGGACAGTTGCACTGAAAGTATTGATAAAGAATATAGTGGAAGTGCGCAATGACGAGGTCATAATATCTCCCCTCCCCCCCCTTCCAACCCTAGCGGGGTCAGGTGGATCCCAGTTCATTTGCTAGACGTGTTCCCCACGACTGCCGACGAGAACTGAGCGGAGAGTGCCCATATCTACGGACTAAACTCAGCCCTGAGTGGCGCATACAAAAGTATGGTTCACAGTGGTGATTACACGAGTGTCGACACACGCGAGTGTTCATAGTCCACCTACTATGAGTTCGGTTTCTTACCGACACCAATCCCTTTAAATTCTGAAGCCAAAAGGGGGAACTTAGGTGTCCACCACAAGAATCATGTGTCATTGATAAAAATGCAGCACACACTATGTTTACAGGATGAGGTTTAAATTTTTAGATTTCCTTGCCAAGTGCAAATCAAGTCCAAGAGAATAGACCATTAAAATAATGAATATTTTTGTGTTTTCTATAATTTATTGAGTATCAGAAAGCTTATGATATTTAGAATTTTTGACAAAATTATGTTTAAAAGTTTCTACGACTAAATTCCTAAGTCCCCATATTGACTGACTAGGACTGGCTGGCTGTAGGAGAAAGATATGTGCCCAGTCCTCACTAATCGTACGTGTTTCTGTGCAGGACTAAACGAGAGATGCACACTTAGCGATGAGTGCTGGCTACCCCAAGATGGAAGACAACAGAACACTGAATGTGTGGGCAACGTCTGTGTGTGCTGCTCGGGGTTCAAACCGAGGGCTGACAGCCAGGGCTGCTCAGGTGAGTGATTGCGTCGGCCCCACGTTGGGCGCCACCTATATGGACCATCTATCGCGTGAAATAGCTGAGCTATGCACTCGGTTGCGTGTGCTGTTTGGGGTTCAAACCGAGGGCTAACAGCCAGGGCTGCTACGGTGAGTGATAATAAAATAAATAAATTTTAAATTAAATTTTATTTAGAGTCTACCCACGTTGGTCGCCACCTATGTGGACCATCTCTGGCGTTAAATAGCTCAGCTATGCACTCGGTTGCGTGTGGGCAACGTCTGTGTGTGCTGCTCGGGGCTCAAACCGAGGGCTGAACAGCCAAATCTGTTCAGGTGAGTGATTGCGTCGACCCCACGTTGGGCGCCACCTATATGGACCATCTATCGCGTGAAATAGCTGAGCTATGCACTCGGTTGCGTGCTGTGGGGCAACCGGGGCTACGCCAGGGCTCTAAACGGGAGTGTAAAAATCTTTTACATGATTATTGCGTCTGCCCACGTTGGTCGCACCTATGTACCATCTATTGCGTGAAATAGCTCAGCTATGCACTCGGTTGCGTGTGGCAACGTTGTGTGGCTGCTCGGTGGCTCAAACGGGCTAATGATACCATAATCTTGTCAGTGATTGTATTGGTTATGACCAACGTTGGCGCACACTATATGGACCATATCGCGTAATGTGAGCTATGCACTTCGGTTGGTTGCTGTTTGGGGTTCAAACGAGGCTCACCATGGGCTGCTACGGTGAGTATAATACAAATAATAAATTTTAAATAAATTTATTTGAGTCTACCACGTTGGTCGCACATATGTACACATCTCTGGCGTTAATAGCTCAGCTATGCACCGGTTCGTGTGCACGTCTTGTGTGCTGCTCAGGCTCAAACCGAGGCTGAAGCAATATGCTCAGGAGTATTGCGTCGGTCCCACGTTGGCGCTACCATATGGACCATGCTATCGCGTGAAATAGCTGATGCTATGCACTCGGTTGCGTGTGCTGTTTGGGGTTCAAACCAAGGGCTAACAGCCAGGGCTGCTACGGTGAGTGATAATAAAATAAATAAATTTTAAATTAAATTTTATTTAGAGTCTACCCACGTTGGTCGCCACCTATGTGGACCAGCTCTGGCGTTAAAGCTCACTATGTCGGTTAGCGTGGCAACGCTGGTGCTGCTCCTAGGACGCAAATCTGTTCAGGTATGATTGCGTCGCCCCGTTGGGCCACTATATACATCTTCGCGTAAAATAGCGAGCTAGACTCGGTTCGTGTGCTGTTTGGGTCACCTAGTGATGCGTCGCCAGTTGGGAATATGCTCTATCGCTAATGCTGATAGCTTGTCGTGGGTCAAGATACAGCCATAGATGATATAAAAAAATATTAATAAATATGATCTCCCCTTCGCACTATGTGACCATCCTCGTTAAATAGCTAGCATGCATCGTGCTGTGGCGTTTGTGTGCTGTCGGGCTCAAACGAGGGCTGACAGCGGTGCTGCTCAGGTGAGTATTGTCCCCACGTTGGCTATATGTACCATCTATCGTTGAATAGCTGAGTTAACCGGTGCTGATTTGGTCTCGTGCATCCAATATGGAAACTAATATTACCATTAGACCTATGTCCATCCATTGATCAATGCTATTATTTTATGACGAACATAAAAATATTTTGTGATAAGTTTGTTGATTATCAAAATTGCTGTTTTAAATCTTAAACCATTGTTTTTCAAAGTAATGGCATTCACACTGATTTCGTGATTATAGGTAGGCGTTATGCATGTGGACAACTTGATAAAGATGATAGGAAATAACCTGAATATCTTATTTTCTAATTTTTAAAATAAACACGACCCTTCTTAAAACTGCAATGCTTAACGTGAAGTTCATGATTCTTAAAGTTATTTAGTCGGTTTACAATATTGATCAATCAGCCCATAAATGTGTACCATATTGGTAAGATATTCGATGCTTTGCCAAACCGTTTTGTGGAACCATCCACCACTTCAAAGGAACTCACAGTGTGGCTCGTTTGTCTTGTGGTTAGCGTATCTGCTTCCAATGCAGAAGGCCCAGGGTTCGATTCCTGTCAAAGTCAGAAGTTTTTAACTTCTTATTTGGATTTAAGTCCATCAGTTCTTGTATTAGGACTTTGTAAACGGTGACTTTGGAGCCGTCCTAGCAACGAAGCACATAATAAATTCAGAGTTGTTCTGAATCGGCCTTGTTGATTCTGGCATTGATTCGCGGGTGTTCGCACTGTCCATACCACTGATTGCTATATTTCCTATTAAAAATATCGATCTTTGGTTGGTTATCACTCACTCGTCGATTGCGTCGGGGCCTACAGGGTTGGCTTGGTCGCTTTGATTTACTGTCCCCTACTGAAAATCCGTTATATAACTGAGTGGGTAGATTCAAATACAATTTATTTATTTATTTATTTACTTACTGAAATTGATAAGCCTAATACCGGCAATAATTCCTGGATTCATCCCTTAGGTGCCAGGAATCTTCGCAGCGTCTCCTCGGTATTCCAGCTGCTTGCACTCACATTGTTGATGGTATGGCGGACAACAGGTGTCTGATTCAGTCGTATTCCTGCTAGACGAGTCCTGGGCCCGCCATAGACTGGGACGTATAGAGACAATCATTGTTCGGCAACACGGCATTACAATTGTGATGTTATTACTTTTAAATGAGAAAGGAAGTGAGTTTGACCACAAAATGATGTAGCTGAACATCGTACAAGTTAAGGAATGCTTGATATCGGTTAATACAGCAGTAATGATGTATAATGCAGATATGCATGATGCATGAACAATTCTTCCAAAGTGTAACATGACCTTAAGGTTGATACTGATATTATAACCAATCAATGCGCATGGTTGACTGACTCAACTAAATGACTAATTGTAATGTTTAACTGACTGTAACTACTTGTGTAATTTGTTTTGATGTAATGTCGCCTATGTTACGCCATAGTTGGTGTTGTACTCTCTGGAGTTTAATAAAAGTTAAAAAAAAAAAAATTATATATTATCTATGAGAATTTATCTAGTGTAAACTAAAGCAATGTAGTTCTTTGAAATCTAAGGACAATTTATAATAGGACACCAGTTTATTGACGAACAAGTTCTCAGGAGCAGTTAATTGAGTTACTGCTTTGACCAAAGTAAAGTGTTTTATTTTACTAACTGTTCATATTCTTCAATTCGAAGAACATCACTTTCTACAGTTGTTATGGTCGTACAAATGTAATGTTATCATGCACTTTAGTAAGTGCTAAACGTATATAATTGGATAAAAAATAACAAAATAATTTGAGTCAATAAAATATATTGTCCATAGGAGTTCAGGAGGCTCCTGTTCTAGTCTTTTCTAGTCCAGTGGATAAATACATTTATTATTTTGTTGTGAAGGCACTATGTGCTGCTGGCTCTCTGAGAAATGAATTGCTCAAAGCTTCGCATAAGCGTTGCTTATGCTGTACTTTGTACAATATAGGTGTATACTATGCAATGGCCGAAATTCCCAATTGCAGCTCTGCCATATAGAAATTGTATTTGTAGACACAAAATATGTGACGATTTTTTTAACATTAAGACTAAATAGCTCGATCAAACTATCCTACATAAAAATGTAATTATCCCCAAACATTCATTGTCTGGTTTAGCAGTAATGGCGTATTAAAGATGGCCGCCAGTCCGATATGTATTGTTTTGTTCATCTCTCTGTGTTTATGGCATAAGTCATAAGATTGTAACGATTTATACTCAAGAAATAAAGCTAATTCAATTTATTTAACGTATGGTTTAAAAGTTATTGCAAAAATTGAAAAGATGAAGGTTCTATGTCACAATTAAAACTGCAGAAAAACATAGTGAACAAATTTATTTCCATTTCATTGCAAATATAGAGATAGAGTTTAATTTAAGAAAATTCGGCCCATCACTTTAAAATTTACAATAGAACGATTCTCGAGTTACGGTTTCGGGAAGAGGCATGCCCCCATGCACCAAGGATGAAACTAATAGATCGGCCGACACGAAACATAAAGGTAAAGGTAGCAGGTGGATTAATGGGTAACAAACCCCGCTGAATCCGAATCTTCCCGTTATCATATCAGATATTTGCCCGTTTACCCGATATTCAAGATGGCGCCCAACAAGGTGTAGCAATGGGACTCGCGTATTAGATCCCTGATTTACGATCAGATTACCCCTCCAGAGAGTTCTACATTAAGTTTTAGAGAGAGAGGTATTTAAATAATATAATATATAATATAAAAATAATCCCAAACTGAAAACTTTCTAAGGCTAAGGCGTCTACCTGGAATGTGGGAGACTCGGGTTCAAACCCCAATCGTGGTGGATTTTTTAACTTCTGAATTGTATTAAATATTGAAAACGGTATATGTATACAGTACTCAAGTACATGCATCAAGGCAGCAAATATTTATACTTTCCAGGTTATTTAAAGGGCCATCTGGGGTATTAACACGGCTAAAACTGGGGGGATTTTTAAATTTTTATTCAACAAGTGAAGGATTGTAACTAGAAATCTCTCTGATGATATGTATGTATATCCTGGAACATCAATTTGTGACAAGATAAAAACAGAGAAAACTAAATGCCAATTATCATCAAAAGTTGTTACAAAATTTTTAGTAGGCCCTACAGTTAGCTTAGCTAGGACTTTTGCTGTGGAAGTACTATGAATGGCAAAGTATCTATGTAAAGAGTGGCAAATCATTCCCGTAGTACCAGAGTCTATATAAAGAAGTTTCCCAATTATGAATTGTGAAAAATAAATTAAAATAAGTTCACCCATGGTGGGTCCGGGAGGCTGTAAAATGGTGGGTCTAGCACCGCAGGACAGCTTTTTTAAAGTTATTAGGCCTCGCCTATAATGTCATGTTAATTTCTTTAATTTCATTTTCAATAGGAACATCTGTTAGGAAAGGACTATCGTTACCGGACGGGTTAAGAGGATATAGGACATGCGTTCTAAGCAGGTTCCTGTTCGCAGTTCGCACGGCCGACTGACACCTCGGTAGTTGTCAAGGAAGCGGAACCATAGGGCTCTGCAGGAACACTTTCAAGAAATGATTAAGAAATTAAATTGATTTTCAGGTTTTTGATTATCTTAAAGTCTTAAATTGACCACATTCGTGGCTTGATCCTGGCTGATAAACATAAAATATTGAAAATCTACGACTGTGGGGCTGTCCATGTATGCTTTATTGACAACTATCTAAAATTTAAGATACGTCGGATTCTAAACTGCCGAGCGAATAGCCATGAGCCAACTGCCAAATGTGTCCTATTCCCTCTTAAAAAGAACAAATAGTTTATCCTATTATAAAGTAGGCCTGGACTGCCGAGCAGACGTCGAGGAAAACGAAGCCGTTACACTAGCTCTCGAACCCTCCATCTGCTCTAACCAGCGGTATACGTGAGTTTCAGCGCAGAGCGGTCACCCACTCTACCCCTGACAACGCCCGAGTTTGCTTAACTTCGGTATTCGAGTGGGAACCGGTTAAACTACCTCGGCTACACCGCTGGCTAATAGGTTTGTTTGGTGTATTTTATTAAATGGTAAGTTAGAAAAACATTTTAAAAAATTAGTAAATTATTATGTACATAAATTATATAAAAAATATCATAATGGATGAGCGAAGCGAAGACTTCAATTTCACCGACCCCCCAAAAATTAGCTCGTGGTGTTTTTTTTTTTGTTGTTTTTTTTTTTTTTTTTGTTTTTTTGTCTGTTTGTTAAACTCTCTACCGACAATCGGCTTATCCGATCTTTATGAAAATTTTAAAGGACCTTCGAAATACTCTGAACTTTGAGGTGTATTGTTTTTGGTACAATCGAAGAAAAATTTCTCATGAATATCGTACTTTTACGATTTTTTTTCAAATTTTTAGTGCGATATTTTCGTGACTTGGGCCATTATGACCAAAAGGGGGGGCTACACGTTCATATTATACATGGACATTAAGGTTATGGTGATGTAGTACCTTTTGAAAAAAAAGTTGAAAAAGTTAGCCGAACCCCTAGAAATAAAGCTTTTAATATAAGGGTTTTTTGATTTTTTTGTGCGATATTTTCGGCCATTTGGCCAATTCTGACCAAACGGGTGGGGCTGAAAAAACGTTCATATTATACATGGATATTAAGGTTATGGTGATTCGTACCTTTTGAAAGAAAAAGGGTTTAAAAAGTTAGCCAGAATCCATAGAAAAAACGCTTTTAATATGTTTTTTACGGTAAATAAAACCAATTGACAGAACAAAGAAACTTGACAAAATTCCCTACAATGCTAGGCGCAAAAAAGCACTTTTCAAAAGTAAAGATATCCAAGCAAACTTAAACTTTAAAAAGCTCATCCATCAACGCGCGGACTTTAGCGTTTTCCTAGTATTATATAATTTAAGCTCCATTGTTTCATGCATAGCCTAATAAAAATTATCTGGGCCATAATAATAGAACTACAGTGCTGTCTTGATTTAGCCCCTGTTGGCGGGGATAATGTGGGACACAGTAATAGAGCTACAGTGCTGTCCTGATTTAGCCCCTTTTGGCGGGGATAATGTGGGACACAGTAATAGAGCTACAGTGCTGTCCTGATTTAGCCCCTTTTGGCGGGGATAATGTGGGACACAGTAATAGAGCTACAGTGCTGTCCTGATTTAGCCCCCTTTTGGCGGGGATAATGTGGGACACAGTAATAGAGCTACAGTGCTGTCCTGATTTAGCCCCTTTTGGCGGGGATAATGTGGGACACAGTAATATGAAGCTACATGCGTCTGATTTAAACCCTTTTTGGCCGGGGAAAATGTGGAACAGTAATAGAGTATACAGTGCTGTCCTGATTTAGCCCCTTTGGGGGGATAATGTGGGACACAGTAAAGAGCTACAGTGCTGTCCTGATTTAGCCCCTTTTGGCGGGGATAATGTGGGACACACTAATAGAGCTACAGTGCTGTCCTGAAATAGCCCCTTTTGGCGGGGAATAATGTGGGACACACGTAATAGACACAGTGCTGTCCTGATTTAGCCCCTTTTTGGTGGGATAATGTGGGACACAGAAATAGAGCTACAGTGCTGTCCCCGATTTAGCCCCTTTTGGCGGGGATAATGTGGGACACAGTAACAAAGCTACAATGCTGTCCTGATTTAGCCCCATTTGGCGGGGATAATGTGGGACACAGTAATAGAGCTACAGTGCTGTCCTGATTTAGCCCCTTTTGGCGGGGATAATGTGGGACACAGTGTCCACATATTGAGCCATTGTTTCAGGAACGAACTGCAGATTTGGTTAACACATAAAGTTAGGGGGGAAATTATCATGCTAAAACTTGTTTGTCAACGTCCAAGTGCTGAAACCAGGACCAAAGTATTTCCTAATTTTATGTATGTTTCGTCATGACAAACCAAGACGTATATGTGACTGGATCTGTTAATTTTTGTCTTTTACGAATCTACATTTCCTTATAAACGCACAACGTGTTAATAATGGCACCGACACAATAGCTAACCGATCTCGGATCTCTAAGATAATTTGTATTATTAGCCCAGAAACCCCCGTGGCAATGTATTCTCACGGCTGTAAGTATTGTCTCGGCGAGTGCATTGAGGGGCCCGACCACGCCCTGCAGTTCTGCATGGGAATCACAGGCTCCGAGCTTCCGGTTCCGGCTGACTTTCTCACGAGGCGAGGGCAGCACGAGAGAGGAGGCCTGCTCCAACCCAAAGTGTACCCGCTTGCAAAAATAAAAATTCAGTGAATATTTTATTATTGTTCCCGCTCAGAGTTCCTTCTCGTTCTACTCGACTGTGTCCAGGAGCGTCACTAGAGATTGGACATTGGGGGGGGCGCAAGTACTTTCGTGGGTAAGGGACTAAGCACGGGGGGTATGGGGGGCGGAGGCCCCCATGAATAGCGCCGCAGGCGAAAATTTTGAAAATCATTTTTTTGAGTGTATTTGGTGCGTTTTAGAAAAAAGCGTTAGGCTGAATGCAATACTAAAACATTGTAGTTTGTGTGCGTCAATTTGTTTTGTCGTCATGTCGAGCTTATAATTCACAGCATCCATGGCAACATAATAACGTTTGATCTTATTTTCAATTTAAAAAACACATTTATTTGTTACTGATGATTTCGGACAATACAAAGGAAAGATTCAAATGATCAAATTTAGGGCGGGGCTCTGAGAGGCTTGTCCGTATATATTTTTTCAATGTCAAGGTAATTTTGATTCAAATCAGTGCGTTTTAGAGCAGTCTTAAAATTTCAAGACTGCCTCCATGAATAGCGCCGCAGGCAAAAATTTTGAAAATCAGTTTTTTTGAGTGCATTTGGTGCGTTTTAGAAAAAAGCGTTAGGCTGAATGCAATACCAAAACATTGTAGTTTGTGTGCGTCAATTTGTTTTGTCGTCATGTCGAGCTTACAATTCACATCATACATGGCAACATAATAACGTTTGATCTTATTTTCAATTTAAAAAACACATTTATTTGTTACTGATGATTTTCGGACAATACAAAGGAAAGATTCAAATGATCAATTTAGGGCGGGGCTCTGAGAGGCTTGTTCCGTATATATTTTTTCAATGTCAAGGTAATTTTGATTCAATCAGTGCGTTTTAGAGCAGTCCTTAAAATTTCAAGACTGCCCCCATGAATAGCGCCGCAGGCGAAAATTTTGAAAATCAGTTTTTTTGAGTGTATTTGGTGCGTTTTAGAAAAAAGCGTTAGGCTGAATGCAATACTAAAACATTGTAGTTTGTGTGCGTCAATTTGTTTTGTCGTCATGTCGAGCTTATAATTCACAGCATCCATGGCAACATAATAACGTTTGATCTTATTTTCAATTTAAAAAACACATTTATTTGTTACTGATGATTTCGGACAATACAAAGGAAAGATTCAAATGATCAAATTTAGGGCGGGGCTCTGAGAGGCTTGTCCGTATATATTTTTTCAATGTCAAGGTAATTTTGATTCAAATCAGTGCGTTTTAGAGCAGTCTTAAAATTTCAAGACTGCCTCCATGAAATAGCGCCGCAGGCAAAATTTTGAAAATATTTTTTTTGAGTGCATTTGGTGCGTTTTAAAAAAAAGCGTTAGGTTTGAAGCAATACCAAAAATTTTTTATTTGTATGCGTCAATTGTTTTGTCGTCATGTCGAGCTTACAATTCACATCATCATGGAACTAATAACTTTTGATCTTATTTCAATTTAGACACAAAATTATTTGTTACTGATGTTTTTCGGCCATAGAAGGAAAGTCAATGATCGAATTTAGGCGAGGCTCTGAGAGGCTTGTCCCTATATATTTTTCAATTACACCTTGTAAATTACAAGGTAATTTTGATTCAAATCAGTGCGTTTTATTGTTGTTCTATAAGTAAATTCGCCATTTTTATTGGGCTCGGACAAAATAAGGAAATGAACATTTCACAATTAGACAATTTAATTGTCGAATGAATTAATTCCCAACTACTAGCAAAAATTAACATCAATATTTTTTTTTTAAATCTCGTGTCTTTTAATAAGAAATTACCCACCGGTACATCATAAGTTTAATAAAGTAATGCTTATCAAATTATTTTAAGTAGTGATGATTCGCGTAAAGTGCAGCTGTGACTGTGGGTTGTTAATTGAAAAAAAAGGAAAACAAGGAAATTATTGGGGGGGCGCGGATTGCGATTGGGGGCGCACGCACCCCCAAACCCCCCTAGTGACGCCACTGACTGTGTCACCTGTTTTATGTCCCAACTCCCCGTCTATCAACAACGAAAATATCACTATTCATTCGTCTTCCTACAACTTTCAACTCCTTCCCACAATCTCCATTAATCGACATATTTGCTAATTGATTTCGACCTTTTTTATCATCAATTCGGCATCTCACAAATCATTAATTGGTAGGGTTACCAACTTTGGAAAATAAAATTACGGGATTGTTTTTGTGCAGTGGGAAAAGTACGTATCCTGGTACAATGGGGGGTCTGGGGGGATGTCCCCAGCTAGTGCGGTTCTGGGGCGCATAGCCCCAGAAAATTTTTGATTTCTTACATTGCAAATAGTGACATTTTACTAGTTATTAGAGTGCTTTTCCTTCCAATTTCTTTAAATACATACATTAATTTCTTCTTTTTACGTGGTTCACTCATTTTCACACTTACTTTGCCGACTAAAACACAATATCAAGTCGCAAGAAGGCCTTACAGAACCTCACTGCACTGGTTGACAGCGTGACGCGAGCGACGAGACTGATGAATGAAATGCAAGAGCCGTCAAGAATGAACAAAATACATACACCCGCCGGCCGACCACGTGATACACCCTTTCCGTTACAGGTGTACCTACATTGTGCGCCTGGCTACTGCCATGTTGCGATCCATATTGTGCATTATCTTCTGCTTGCAACTTAAATGCACCCGAGTTCCGGAATAATGATGTAGGTAGACAGCTCCAAAACGGACCAAAAAATTAAAAAAGTTGCAACAAACCATTATTCCAAAATTACGGGATTTTAGGCATCCCGTTTAACTTCAATACGGGATGGTGCCAAAACCACAAAAATACGGGATGGTTGGCAACCCTATAATTGGATAGTTAAGCTTAAGTTTTAAAACAAATTGATTACTTATTGTTTTGTTAACTGTTTTGTTCTTTTTATACATATCAGTAGTTTATAAATCATCAATTCATCATCGTATAGGTAATTCATTGTATATCATCATTATGTTATTAACTATTGATTTACAAGTCGCGCTCACGCGCGGCTTAAAGCCGCTCCGCGGAGGGCTGGGAAAACCACGTACTCGGAATGCCTCGTAGTTTAAAAACCTCGTTGCCGCGACAAACTCGAGAATCGGTTTGCGTACGGTCGCGATACGGTAGTTTGCGGTTCACGTTTGTCGTTATTCCCGAAGATCTGGGACAACTGAGTTTTATTTTATGTTTTTATAATATTATATTAAATTTATTATCCTAGTACCTCAATGTAAAATGGCAGCAATGCTGTATTTGAGTGAACAAATAAATAAATATATTTTTGAAATATAAAATATATAATAACGTTTGATCCTACAGCCATACAAGTTACAATGTACATATTACAAGCGCAATAATATTCTCAAGATAGTAGCTCTTAATTTCTCACAACTAAATTAAACTGGATTTTCCTAGAATAATTTCAAACACACACTTTGGCGAATTAACTGATTTTTAACAGCGTACACAGTTATGCCTGGGCAACTCCCAGACTACAGAGTAGATTATCTGGGGGGAAAATAGCCCTGATCTTGAACAAATTGCAACAGAAATGGTTCATTTGCATCGGATTCAGAAATAAAATCCCATTTAACGTATTCAAAATCGCGGAAAATCTAAGGTGACAAAAGTAATAAAATTTGCATGTAGCGATCTACTTTGTATTTAAGAGGGGACGCTGAGCTTGGCTCAACTCAAATGCGCGTACTCAGGTGTTGATGATTTCTGCTAAACGGTTGGTAATATCATTATAAAATTTTGCACAGAAGTTAAAACTAGGGAAACGCCAAAGTCGTTGCTAAACGAGTGAGTGAGCCATGTGTTGAGTACCCGGTTACATTACTTTTCTTCCCCCTACATTAGGCCTACCTAACCTACCATAGCCTAGAGAGGCGCATTGGTCTTACAGTTGACGCGCCCGTGGGCCGTATACCTACTAAACTTAAAAAAAACATTATTTATACGAATATAAATATCGAACATAAATGCAAATGTTCCCGGGTACTCACCACATGACTCGCTTACTCGTCTAACAACGACTTTGGCGTTTCCCAAGTCTAGTTGGCTAAAGCGCCCTTAAGGCCGCTTTACACGGAGAAGTTGAAAAAGTAAAAAGTGAAAAGAACGAGTAGGAGAGAAAAAGAAATCCCCTGGTCGGGAAAGATTTTGTAATTCCTAAATTGTATTTAAAAAATTATTAAACATGTTTTGAAATGCATATAACGCAGTGTAGTCCATCATCTGTGACAATACTATGGAAAACATAGCCAGTACGAAATACGTGAAAATATTGCAAGGTTTACTCAATCTACGAGCGGAATTTGGGGGTACCTTGACGTCCAACATTCGACAGACCTTGCATGGGCACGGCATTTCACGGCCAGGCGAAAAACAAACATAAAATATCTTTTCAAAATCTAAAACATTGTCGTTAAAATAATTTCTAAACATTGGAAGTCTATTTTTCAGTTTATCATTTCTTGTAGGTTTAAATCGCAATGAATCTTGCTGATTTTGTTAGCAGTTCTCAATAAACTCGTACCGGATGTCTGTTTAAAATTTTAGTGCAATTTGTTCAGCGATTCGGCTGATTTTCAACGTACACACACACACACACACACACGCACGCACGCACGCAGAAAAACAATTGGGGCCGTTTAAGTCGAATGGAAATCACTACGTTCGCTACGCTCACTCGTTCAAAAAGTACTTTTAGATTGATTTTCGCAATTAAGATGTGCACCGCTCTGGAGAAAACTTGAGACTACATACGAGAATTCTATGAAATACACGATACAGATATTGTTTAGCAGAACACAACATACAACGAACAGAATAGGTTTATGTAATAAACCCTACTGTTCACCATTGTTTAGCGTAGTTTTTACTATCTATTATTACTCGAGAAGTTTCTGCTCGTTCGCGTGAACAGTGTGTGTTTTGCGTACCACATATTATAATTTACTTTAAAAGTGCAAAAACTATGTTCTTTATTAAACAAAACGAGTATTTTGAAGTTTGTGCACTTTTAAAATAATATTTTTGTACGCAATAAATACATATAGTTCACGAGAAAGATCAGATAATTCTCGAGGGAATGACATATTATCTTATTCTTATCATGTGTAACAATTGAGGCGTTTATTACAAAAAAAACAGCCAATGTCCAGAATTACGGATTTCTAACCCACACATTCGTATTTTCAATGGGAATAATACTATCATAACATTTTCATAAAAACAACCTATGTCACATGTTTAGGCATGAAAAACCACAGACTTTTCACAAAAACAACCGAAGTCCATTTTTAAAGCTTTAAATGCGGTGCATTTGAGTGACAGCTGTCCAGCTGTTCTATGTTGGAACTATAGACATATCCTAGAACTTTCTGGAACACTATACCTGAACAATAATGCTTACATTTTAAAAATATTTTACAAAATCAACCAACGTACAAATTTTTAGTTTTTGTTTTTGGCCTTCTGGGAGATACTGTGACAAAATGTCATAGCAGAAATAAAAACTTCCATCAAGATACACAGTTTAAAACAAAAAATAAGGATTTAAATACATTAATTACGCATGTATGGTATAAAGTTTAAATGATCTCGTGCCAAATGTGTATTTTGGATATTGACTGTTTTTGTAATAAACGTCTCAATTGATAAATGACCAGAAACAAATAATATGTATCGTGGAGTGTGTTTTGGCCGTAGAACTGGCGACACTCAGCCTTGAGCGCGACTCTGTTTCGGGGTCACATCCCGTCGAGACCGGCAATCCTCGCTGAAGGTTTTCCGAGGTTTTCCTTGTGTTCTAAGCAAGTTCCTGCTCGCGCGACCGACTGACACCAAAGTTGTGTTTACAACTTTGGGGATAGTTGTCAAGGAAGCGGAACCAAAGGGCTCTGCAGTAACACTTCCAAGGAATCATTTTTAAATAATTTAAATAAATTAAATTGATTTTCAGGTTTTTGATTATCTTAATAAGTCTTAAATTGACCATATTCGCGGCTTGATCCTGGCTGATAAACATAAAATATTGAAAATCTACGACTGTGGGGCTGTCCATGTATGCTTTATTGACAACTATGTACAGTTTAAAGTTACTTTTCGCCACTTAACAACTTTTAATAACGTGTCGTTATTTTAATAATGCCCCTCTTCACGTGTCAAACTAGGTATTGGATTATTTAACATCAATTATTAAATATAAACAATAAGCATATGTACAAATAAATAAATAAATAAGTAAATTAATTTATAAATTACAACTAACCTCCTGCAGTACTCTCATATAAGTCCTTTACAAGATTCATTTCCAAAAATTCTAACCAAAAAAAGCTATCGGGGGGAAGATACACCATTTTAAACCAAAACAAAATTATTTTCACAGCCATTGTTCATCCCTTTTGGACAAACAAAAAACTAAAATTGATTTCATTTAACCATGAATACCTACCAGACTCGTTCATCCCCTTCATCTTGTTTTATCTCAAAGCTAAACATTTTGCATTATAATTACACATCTTAATTTCGTTCATTTTTTTACATGTTTTTATATTGTATTATATTTATTTTTCATTATAGCATTGCGTAATACCTGTAGTATCCAAATGTTTCCAAAGGTTTTTTCAATTGTTGATGCGATAAACAGCCCTTGGACATTCTCCTCACGGTTGCTCTAAATCTAACATAAAACCCCATAATGAAGGGTAACACTGACGAGTTTCAAACTTTTCGTAGGATACCCTCTTCAGGTGACTAACTAGATAAGTAGTATTTAGAGTATTGGGAAAGGAATGTCCGAGGGCTGTTATGAAGGACTCAATCCAAGTATTCGATGTGATGACTAAAAAAACCTAGCGAAATATTTTTCGGTCGGGATTGTCATAACCCCCCGAATAAAAGATTGCATGCGTTGCCTTATACGCGAGCATCCACATATTATTTTCTTTCTTACTCGACAATAAATTGTATGATATTACCTGTTGTATAGAAATGCAATGACTGACAAGGGCAAGACGAGAGGGGGGGTCCATGCTCAACACGACCCCAAGTGATGACTGCAGTTATACCACGCTGTCACGTTGCGTCGAGCGCAGGAATTAGAGCCGGGAAATAATAGACTTGAATATCTGAAGGCCATTGTTGTCCGGGTTGATTAGGCGCGCGCGCCGCCCCTTGACTCCGGAGTCGCACAGCCTGAAAGGACCGGAAGTCGACGTCTTGGGGTTGCGCTGCACGGGAGGTGTAACTTCACAGTGGCCGTGGGACTTCACCACCGAGGAACGTTGGAGGGTCTTAACTGACGGAGATCGCAAAGAAAAGGCGAGCGATACGACATGCGGTGCCTGATCAGTTCGGTTCGTTATCAGGTCGTTCGGTAAGCACCAGGAGCCGTTAGAGACGCTATTTACAGTTGCGTTGATGAAGGTTTTGGACCATCCACTCTCATGCTTTTATTTAAGCTTTAAAGCACGAGACTCTTACACGGGAGGTCAAGGCTTAGCTTACAGCGCGAGACTCTAACACGGGAGGTCAAGGCTTAGCTTACAGCGCGAGACTCTTACACGGGAGGTCAAGGCTTAGCTTACAGCGCGAGACTCTTACACGGGAGGTCAAGGCTTAGCTTACAGCGCAAGACTCTTACACGGGAGGTCAGGCTTAGCTTACAGCGCGAGACTCTTACACGGGAGGTCAAGGCTTAGCTTACAGCGCGAGACTCTTACACGGAGGTCAAGGCTAAGCTTACAGCGCGAGACTCTTACACGGAGGTCAGGCTTAGTTTAGAGCGCGAGACTCTTACACGGGAGGTCGAGGCTTAGCTTACAGCGCGAGACTCTTACACGGGAGGTCAAGGCTTAGCTTACAGCGCGAGACTCTTACACGGGAGGTCAAGGCTTAGCTTACAGCGCGAGACTCTTACACGGGAGGTCAAGGCTTAGCTTACAGCGCGAGACTCTTACACGGGAGGTCAAGGCTTTTATACCACTCACCGGCAATCCCGACTAAAAGTTTTTCCCATTGTTTTGTAGTTTATGTGAATGAAAGGGATCGAGTTCCCATAAACAGCCCTTCAACATTCCAAAAGAATTTAAAGTTTGTTGATTGTGTTATATTGCGTCATGTGTTTATACCACAAAACACTAACTCTGGCTACAAGTTGATAACTCCCCCAACACACCCTTAACACACCCATCGCAAATCAAAGCCTCCCCCCCCCCCCCCCCCGGAGGTCATGGACCATGTCGATATCGGTCGTCAAAAACCGGTTTCTAATAACTACAATACCTATGTTTATACTTGCAGTCGATTACTTGGGCTTGGCTGAGCGGCTGCAGGCCGGGCGCATTAGTCGCCTATTAACAATGAGCTTTGTGTAATATGTGAAGGGCGCATTGTCCCGCACCCTCCCAAGGGTAGGCCGGCGTACTCGTACAGCCTGATGCTACTCACTGGCAACACACGAGGGCTCTCACTCTCACTCGGCTATATCGATTTTATAAAATTTATTTATGGACAAATTTAATCATTAGGAACAAAAACAAGACATTATAAGTGTATGTAACTGGTCAGGCTGTTCAGAGTACATGAATTTTCAAACTTTCTGGGGACGAACCAGGGTTCTAAAAACATTTGAAAGACAATCTCAACAATAAAACTCTGTCACTCGGACGTCGAGTTCGGTTTTATCGTGAGACGGATCACACGCACAAACGGTCGCACAGAGCTTTGCTAAATATAGTGCTTCAAAGTTCAAAATATTTTACTAGTGTTGTATTTTCAGTACAAATACCATCACACTAATAAAAAAATTAAACATACTGTTAAACCTTACACAATCAAAACCATTTAGATCTAAAAGAAGAGCCAAGCTTATGTACACTGTACAGTACCCTTCTTTATTTTTGCACTCATAATTCTACTATTTGGCTTCGCTTCGTGACTGCATCCTTCCTTGCAAAACATGGCAAAACGTTATTTTTATCTATAGTATTAAATGTAATCCAACCAAATACAAAAATTTGTAAAAAAAAAAATGGCAGCCAAGCTCTCCTTCAAAAGTCTTCGGCTGTGAATGCTGTAAGATATAGAAGTTGAGGTAAGCTTTTTATTCTTTCTCCCTAGTTTCGCTTTGAAAATAAGTAAGATCATTTCGCCTGTTGACGAGCCCCAAGCCAACGATTTTTGTGGTAAAAAAGTAAAATTTTTGAACTCGAAATCATAAAAAACATTCTTGGCCATGAACCAAATTCAATGGCCAAGCCATTTTTTTTATGATTTCGAGTTTAAATTTACTTTTTTACCACAAAAATCTTTGGCTTGGCGCTCGTCAACAGGCGAAATGATCTACTTATTTTCAAAGCGAAACTAGGGAGAAAGAATAAAAAGCTTGGCTCAACTTCTATATCTCACAGCATTCACCGCCGAAGACTTTTGAAGGAGAGCTTGGCTGCCGTTTTTTTTTTTTTTACAAATTTTTGTATTTGGTTGGATATTACATCTTTCTGTTGTTCGTTTGCTATCATGGTGTGAATGATATGATGGACTTTGAATGATTAAATTTGTTAAGTTCAAAGTTGTTTTTTGACATTTTTGGGCCCACGGCCCCCCAAAAGATACCCTTTGTGTTTTAAGCACTAGATATTTATAATGGTTAAGAGCATGTTTAATTTCAAGCTAGTACAAATTACTACACCTGAGTAAAAATTACGCGTTTTGATTTTGATTTTGATTTTCCCCGGTCTCATTGCCCGGTTTTGGTTATATGAGGTACATCTGAGTGTGGCCCAAGTTTCAAAGTTCTAAGATGAACCGTTTTGTCAGTATAGCGTATTATTCATAAGAGTACGGAATTACCTACTTTTGATAATTTTAATTTTCTCCGATACCCGTTACCCAATTTTGCTTTCCATATTCAAAAGTGATAAAGAATGAGAGATATCAAAATGTATTCCACGTTTGAAACATCTCAGTTGTAGCGTTTTCTTTGAATGATTCATTTCTTAAAGTTCAGATATGTTTTTTGTCATTTTTGGGCCCATGGTCATCCCCAAATTTAGTCCCTTGTGTTTTGGACGCAAGATATTTATAATGGACCATGTTTAATTTCAAGTTGTACAAATTACCACGCCTTGGTAATTACGCGTTTTGATTATCATCCAAATTTTGATTTTCTCCGGTCCCTGTTACCCGATTTTGGTTTTGAAAGCAAACGTCACTGCGTCTGAAGTACATCTAAGTGTGGTCTAAGTTTCATACAATTCAATTCTCAACAAAAAAC
>JAMZAV010002104.1:30000-68709 GCA_024449915.1 Sweltsa coloradensis
TAAGTTGAGCGGCGTCACATTGAACTAGGTAGTTGAACTAGACTAGGCTCTTGTTATTCATTTCAATGTGAGGGAAGGTAAGTTGAGCGGCGTCACATTGAACTAGGTAGTTGAACTAGACTAGGCTCTTGTTATTCATTTCAATGTGAGGGAGCATAAGTTGAGCAGTGTCACATTGAACTGTAAAGAGAATTGGCGACGCCACTTAGAAATAATATGTTTATGAACAGCTGCTAAAAGTGTTTGCATTAATCCATCAGAATAAAACGAATAATAAAAAATGATGTGCATTGTTATAATGCTACCCATTTCTGCTACATGGTTAGTATAAACTCACATCTCACAAGCCTAGGAGTGGAATATTTAAGTCGTATTAGGCGTTTAGTTGAGTATTCTTGTAAAAATGGGCAAAATATGTTTTTAATTCAACCATGATTCAACCATAACTCTAATCTACTTAAGTCCCACCGCTTTCTTGGACTATATCAACCTTCTAAAACAACATGGAAAACTCGATTTGACAGCATAAAATCGCCAAGATCAAAATCAAAGCCATTCCTGAACCTCCGTTATTTTCCATGGTTAAAGGGATACAAAAACGCTTGTCCACTCAATAGATACGTAATTCAACTTTTAAGTAATTACGATTGCAAATGATTAATTCGCAGAAATTTTCGTAAGACGGTACAGGTCGTGGTTTGTAAAATAAACACATGGTACCTGAATTTTTGGTACTGACTATACATTTCTACATAAACACAAATTTAACCAATGTTATCTCATTGCAATTGAATTTACGAAGAAAAATGCAATTTTAATTTTCCGATAAAACCCATTTCCGAGAAGTTATTGCCAAAAGTGTAAAAATCACAAAACCAAAATTTTGGTCCAAGAACCCAACTTAGAAAAAATATATATTCGCGATTTCTCATCTACTAGTAACCCTCTACAATAATCAATCGCAACATTTTTATCTCAGCAAAACGCAAACGGTAATGCGATTCTAAACTGGACTTATAATAGGGTAGGTACGAAGATAGTAGGCATGAGTTATCGGGTGAAATTGAGATAGCATAATATTATGTATTTTGTTTAAATTTTTTAGTTTTGTTTTTTTCTTACTGTTGTTTTGTCAAATGTCATTAAACCCGTAGAAGACGACTTAATAGTTGTCGAAATATTGTTTCACATATTTTTATTTATTTACAAGTGCAGTGTACAGTCCAAAATATAATTCATTACATGAAGATACAGAGAACACACCTAATGTAATGGGGGTTGGATCAATGGGATATTTTCATTTTAGACTCCTTATTACTGGGGTTGAAAAGTCAACACACAAAAACAGGGAAGGAATATGGTAGGCAAGAGTTTTCTGGTGAAATTGAGATGTCAGTATATATTTTGTTAAGATTTTTTATTTTTGTTTTTTCTTGCTATTGCTATGTCAAAAGTCATTAAACCTGTTGAAGACGACTGAATAGTTGTCGAAACTTTATTTACAAGTGCAGTGTACAGTCAAAATAATTCATAACGTTACGATACTGTCCATAATAATGAACACACACATTTAATGTAATGGGGGTTGGATCAATGGGATATTTTCATTTTGACTCCTTATTACAGTGGTTGAAAAGTCAACACATAGAAAAGTTTTACTGGATCATATTTATGATACACGTTGCACAGATTTGGTTTTACAGCAAAGCGAACGAAACTAGAGGTTGGCGGTTTAGGGGCTGGGGGGTTGGGGGGTTGGCTCAGTTGTTACAGATTTGCCGCTACTTGCTTTGTGGTTGCGCCACATCAAAATCTATTCAACACATCACTTTTCATATTTATCTCTTATGAAAACCTGAGGTTCAGAGAGTATTATGGTTTGATTTACTTGATTTTCTACGGGGGACTTCATGTGGAAGATAAGCGGCGTCACACTGAACTAGGTAGATGAACTAGACTAGGCTCTTGTTATTCATTTCAATGTGAGGGAAGGTAAGTTGAGCGGCGTCACACTGAACTAGGTAGATGAACTAGACTAGGCTCTTGTTATTCATTTCAATGTGAAGGGAGGTAAGTTGGCGCGTCACCTGAACTAGGTAGATGACTAGACTAGGCCTCTTGTTATTCATTGTCCAATGTGAGGAAGTAAGTTGAGCGCGCGGAGGCCACACTGACAGGTAGATGAACTAACTAGACCTTGTTATCATTTCAATGGATGGAAGGTTATTTGAGCGGCGTCACATTGAATTAGGTAGTTGAACTAGAATAGCCTCGTTTTATTCATTTCAATGTGAGGGAAGGTAAGTTGAGCTTGGCGTCACAATTGAAACTAGGTAGTTGAACTAGTACTAGGCTCTTGTTATTCCCTTTTCATGTGAGGGAAGGTACGTTGAGCGGCGTCACATTGAACTAGGTAGTTGGAACTAGACTAGGCTCTTGTTATTCATTTCATGTGAGGTAAGGTAAGTTTGAGCGTCGTCACATTGAACTAGGTATTGAACTGACTAGTCTTGTTTTCATTTCAATTGTGAGGGAAGGTAAGTTGAGCGGCGTCACATTGAACTAGGTAGTTGAACTAGACTAGGCTCTTGTTATTCATTTCAATGTGAATGAAATGTGCGCGATAAACACGTGGTGAGTTGCTGACTCATGTGCGCAATGAAACGCGTGGGTCACGGTAGGTTAGGGGCGAGTGCACTAAGGGGCGCCGTGGACGAATGTTAACTCCCCAAACAACATTTAATTCCTCCACGAGATAACTTCGTTACACACTGTGAGTGGTTGCTGATCGCTCAGGGGCGAGACGAGATGTTCGTTAACCCTAGCCCATCAAGATAGAAGCTCGGGCCGCATCGCATGGAACTGATGCGGGAGGTCGCGGGCTCGAACCCGCCACAGGCAGGGAATGACTCCTCTTGAAACACTCGCACATTCACTAGCGCCCTAGTAAGTCTTCTTGTCACACTATCGCATGAACAACTGATGCCGGGAGGTCGCGGGCTCGAACCCAGCCAGCAGGGAAGACTCCTTGATACAACTCCTACGCACCTTCACGACGCGTCCTATTAAGTCTTTTCTTGTCACACTATCGCATGAAACGTGTCGGGAGGTCGCGGGCTCGAACCCGCCACAGGCAGGGAATGACTCCTCTTGAAACACTCGCACATTCACTAGCGCCCTAGTAAAGTCTTTCTTGTCCACACTATCGCATGAAACGGAGCGGGAGTCGCGGGGCTTGAACCCGCCACAGGCAGGGAATGACCCCTTGAAACACTCGCACATTCACTAGCGCCCTGTAAGTCTTCTTGTCACCACTCTCGCATGAAACTGATGCGGGCGGTCGCGGGCTCGACCCGCCCCCCCCCCAAACAGGCATGGAATGACTCTCTTGAAAACTTGTTAACTCGCACATTCACTAGCGCCTAGTAAGTCTTCTGTCCACACATCGCATGAAACTGATGCTGGAGGTCGCGGGCTCGAACCGCTCACAGGCAGGATGACTTCCTTGAAACCACATCGCACATTCACTAGCGCCCTAGTAAGTCTTCTTGTCACACTGGATGAAATGAGGAGTAGGAAAGGTATTTTTACCATCTAGACAACTAACCTACGACGACCTATATTGCTTAGGGTATGACTCTTTTAATATCTAGTTTGCGAGTGTGAGATGTGAGATGTATGTAACATTAACATTCTAGCATCACAATCACGATCAGTTTCAATCATCTATTTTACGGGGATGCAAAGGCTAGATTTTTGAATACGTACTACGTTTGCGAGTTCATTGTGAACAAGATGATAGCACTATAAGCTTCCTGCGTGATTGAGGTTATGTTTATCATTTGTTGGTTTACAAAAAAAATGGCATCACAGTTGGTTAGTCAGGCATTGAAGTAAAACGTTTCATATCCTGGGATGTTAAGTGTGATGACGGGAAATATTTAGAGCGATCAGAATAATATCGAACGTTTCTGATGACCCCATGGGTGAGGAGGAATTTCCCCACACAGGGAGATCACAATGAGGTTTAGTGCTATAGGCTTATATTCGTTTTGACCATAAAGTATCTTTGCACTTTATTTGTGATGGTAATCGCGTAAAGGGACCTTCGGGACCAATCCAAAAAGCCACAGAAAAGCAATAGTTTACAAATAATGCGCCAAACATCATTATTTTTTAAATTATTATTAATATTTCAATGTATTTATACAGGTATTAATTTTTATTTCTTAACTATTTTTCTATTACTTTGAATTTTAAAAAAAGAGGGTAAAAAGTTTTTTTAAAGTGGGAATTATTTGTACATACACTAGGAAAACGCTCAGTTGGACGCGTTGTTGAGCGAGCACCGGTATACGTGCAACATGACCCGAGTACGACATTCCCATAAGGCCCACCACACAGTGAAGGCCTAACTGGATATTGACATTGTTTGTACACCATGTATATTCCAACATCTTTGCATTGTACTAATTCACCTCATGCCTTCTAAAGTGTATCTTTGTATCTTCACTGCCTCCTTAATTTTTTAACATCATTTTTCGAATTATGATTACCAATAAGTCTTTAAGGTCTTGACCGATTTGGCTGAAAATTTGGAAAATAGGAGATAATGTTGTACTTATTGACCCTGCAAAATTTCACATCGGAACATTTTTATTTTTTTATTTATTTTTTTATTTTTTATAACCAACGATCGGATTTTGTTCAAAAACTATACAGCAACCCGCCTAGGTGGTATGTACACGTGTAAAAAATTTCAGGTCGATCAGAGAAACGGTGCGACCTGTATCGAAGCAGTAACAGAAAAAGAAACAAAAAAAAACAGACATTCGAGCCATAAGAGTCAAGTGGAGACGATCGCTACGCTCGCTCAATTATTATAAGAAATTATTATTATTATTACTATTATTATTTTATAAGATGTATTTCATACAAACTCGGTTAAAACCGGAGCTAACATGTTGTACGGACTTACGTCAAGTACTTCCATGTGTAGGCCTACCTATATCACAAACCTACATTATTACTTTGTCTTAACTCTAACTAAAATAAGTCATTTGTAGGATATAGTTTGTAGATGATGTTTTCTTTCTGCTGTGTACGGTCGTGGCCGATTTCTCGTCGCCATCCTAGCATTTGCTCTTCGGACTATGGGAAACCACGAAAACCATGTCAGGATGGAAGCTGTCTCGGAATCTCGAAGTATCATTCTTTGTTTAGAAATTTACGAACTATTCTACACGTGTTGAGTATTACTGCCTTTTGAGTCTCGATGTAGACATTGGGTGGAAGATCTAGTTGTTTAATGCATTCATGTAGCTTCTTCGGTATGATGCCGTTGGCCGATATTACGAATGGGATTGTATTTACCTTTTTCTGTTTCCACATCTTCTTGATCTCAATTGCAAGTTCACTATACTTGTCAATTTTTTTCTTCCATGTAGTCTCGACGTTATGGCACATTGGGACAGCAACGTCAATAAGGGTAGTTTCTTGTTTCTTCTTGTCAATTATAATTATATCCGGTCTGTTGTGATGTATAGTTTGGTCTGTTATAACTGTGCGGTCGTAATATAATTTGAAATCTTTGCTATCTAGTACTTTCTCTGGTTTGTATTTGTAGTAAGGTGTGTGTGTATCAATGAGGTTGTATTTGATTGCTAGTTTTTGGTGAATAATGTTAGCTACTTGGTTATGTCTGTAGAGGTAATCCGTTTGACATAGTGACTGGCATCCGGATATGATGTGTTCGATTGTTTCACCCCTTACACTACATTTTCTACATTGATCGTTTACTGTCGCATCTTGTATAATGTATTTTTTTTTATAATTTTTCGTTGCAATCACTCTGTCTTGAATAGCCGGCATAAAACCTTGACCTTCTGTTTCTCCAAATAGTTCCCCGTTGTTTAACCACATAGTTGATGCTTTAATATCTACGTGACCTTTGTGTAGTTCATCATAATGTCTCTTGTGTAGGGTCTTTTCTGAGAGACGTAACTCTTTTGAAGCGTCAGTTATGAGTTTCCCTTGTAGATTGACATTTTCGTTTGCTAGATTGAGTGGAGTTAATGATTTGTCAGCTAGCACCACAGCCCTATGCAGTATTGATTGGTTACTCTTTGTAAAACAATATTTTCTTAAAATGTCTAGTTGTTTATAATATAAGTTGTTCAGATCAATTAGGCCTCGTCCTCCTTGTTCTCTTGGAAGTGTCAATCTCTCTATTGCTGATTTAGGATGATGCATTCTGTGTTTGGTAAGTGTAGTACGAGTTAATATTTCCAACGCGTGGATGTCTGTCTGCGTCCATTTAATGATTCCGAATGAATATGTCAGTACTGGTATAGCGTATGTATTTATTGCTGTGATCTTGTTTTTACCGTTTAGTTGTGTCTTGAGGATAGACTTTAGTCGTTTCTTGTATGTATCTATCAATTTTGTTTTCATTACTTTATGTTCAATTCTGTCAGCTTGTGAGAATCCTAACTATTTGTATACTTCGTTATCATCCATTACTCCAATCCTATTTCCATCATCTATAGCTGAAACTCTTCTGCCTGCGTAATCTTACCCTTTTCGATATGTAGCGTCTTACACTTGTCTACTCCAAACTCCATGCAGATATCTTGACTAAATTCAAATGTAGTATTGATTAAACTGTTTAGTTGAACAAAATTTGATGCATATAACTTTAGGTCATCCATGAAGATTAGGTGAGAAATTGTGTGACATGCCATATTATTGTCCTTAATTTCAAATCCGTATGTTGATTCATTAAGCATATGTGTGAGTGAGTGGAGAGTAAGACAATCAACGTATAGAAAACAGGACCAACTCCGCGACTTATGATCGACATATGATCAGTTCTTGTCTAAGGAGTTTGTAAACGGTGACTTTGGAGCCGTCCTAGCAACGAAGCACATAATAAATTTCAGCGTTGTTCTGAATCGGCCTTGTTGATTCTGGCGTTGATTCGCGGGTGTTCGCACTGTCTATACCACTGATTGCTATATTTCCTATTAAAAATATCGATCTTTGGTTGGTTATCGCTCACTCTTCGATTGCGTCGGGGCCTACAGGGCTGGCTTGGTCGCTTTGATTTAAAGTCCCCCACTGAAAATCAGTTTTATAACTGAGTGGGTAGACTCTAAATAAAATTTATTTATTTATTTCTTTACAGTGGGTTTAATGACAGACAAAACCATAATGCGCTAAATGAGTCACCTTGGAAAATGCCAAGTTTAATTTGGATTGGAACTGTTTATTATTATTGATATTATTATTATGGATATTATTATTATTACTAGGAAAACGCTAAAGTCCCGCCGCGTTGATGGATGAGCGTTTTAAAGTTTTTAGTTTGCGTGGAATATCTTTACTTTTGCAAGTGCTTTGTTTTGTTGCCTACGTATTGTAGGTGATTGTTGTCAAGTTTCTATTGTTTCTTGTCAATTGATATTATTTACCGTAAAAAACTTATATTAAAAGCTTTATTTCTATGGATTCTGGCTAACTTTTTCAACTTTTTCTTCCACAGGGTACTACATCACCATAACCTTAATGTCCATGTATAATATGAACGTTGTAGCCCCACCCGTTTGGTCAGAATTGGCCCAAATGGCACGAAAATATAGCACAAAAAATAAAAAAAACTTACATTAAAAGCTTTATTTCTATAGATTCTGGCAAACTTTTTCAACTTTTTCTTTCAAAAGGTACTACATCACCATAACCTTAATGTCCATGTATAATATGAAAGTTGTAGCCCCACCCGTTTGGTCAGAATTGGCCCAAATGTCACGAAAATATCGCACTAAAAATCGAAAAAAATCGTAAAAGTACGATATTCATGAGAAATATTTCTTCGATTGTACCCAAAAACAATACACCTCTAAGTTCAGAGATTTCGAAGGTCCTGTCAAATTTTCATCAAGATCGGATATGCCGTTTGCCTGGTAGAGAGTTAACAAGCAGACAGAAAAACAAACAAAAAAAAAACAAAAACAAACAAACAAAAAAAACACCCGAGCTAAATTTTTTGGGGGTCAGTGAAATTCGCTCGCTACGCTCATCCAATTATTATTATTATTATTATTATTATTATTATTATTATTATTATTATTATTATTATTATTATTATTTTTATTGGATGTATTTCATACAAACTCGGTCAAAACCGGAGCTAACATGTTGTACGGACTTACGTCAAGTACTTCCATGTGTATCTATACTAGGAAAACGCTTAAGTCCCGCCGCGTTGTTGGATGAGCGTAATTGGTGCATTGAGCTGCCATGTGTTATGCGAATTTTCTGTTGTTCTGTGAAAAAATCATTACTAAGTTGAAGATATTTTTAAAATTAAATTAAATTAAATAAAAAATTAACTTTTTTATTTTTTTAATTAATCGTAATTTTAAAAAAGGAAAAAATAGTAATATTGAAATTTTCATAAGAAATAATTATTCGATTGCACACAAATTTTACACGAATATATTAATTCATAAAATTAAGGTTCTGTAAAAAAATCATTACAATCGGATAAAGCATGTAGGTGTTATTCGCTGGAGAAATTTTAAAAATTGAAAAAAGTCTTAAATTGCGATTTTCGTAAAAAAAAGTATTTTGATAACGCTCAAATTTCACATGAATATATCAATTCATGAAATAAAGGTTCTGTGAAAAAATTATTACAATCGGACAAAGCATGTAGATGTTGTAAGTCGAAGAAATTTTTAAAAAATCGAAACAAATCGTAAAATTGCGATTTTCATGAGAAATAATTTTTCGATTGTGCTCAAAAACGTGGCAGTTCTAAGTTCAGAGATTTCGAAGACCTCCATAAAATTTCATCGCAATCGGAGTATCGGTTTAGCCGGAATCGTGCTAACAAACAGACAAAAATACAAAAAGAAAAAAAGAAAAAAAAACATTCCGGATTTTTTTCTCCAGTGTAGTGAAATGAAATCTTCGCTTCGCTCGCTACGCTCGCTACGCTCATCCAATTACATAGGCCTACCTACATTATTACTTTGTCTTAACTCTAACTAAAATAAGTCATTTATAATATAGTTTGTAGATGATGTTTTCTTTCTGCTGTGTACGGTCGTGGCCGATTTCTCGTCGCCATCCTAGCATTTGCTCTTCATTATTATTATTATTATTATTATTATTATTATTATTATTATTATTATTATTATTATTATTATTATTATTATTATTATTATTATTATTATTATTATACAACTGCTATGAATCAATAACTATGTCCTTAAAGCGGGCTTATGCTTAAAAATCTTGTATTCATTATTACTACTATTATTATTATTATTATTATTTCGTGTTCCGTAAAAATACTGTTTCTTTGCCAATTCTTAAGATAAATGAAATATTTTGTGCTAAATATTCGTTTTGCCCATAAGTAGCTTTGCACTTTATTTAGGGAAGTCGCGGAGTTGGTCCTGTTTTCTATACGTTGATTATCTTACTCTCCACTCACTCTCACACCTTGTTTAGTGGGTATGCATCAGACTCTGCGAAGGGGTGACTGCTTGCTTGTGAGGCTAGTATATCCGACCAAAGGGCTAATGTAATAGTGGCCTCCAGTGGAGTCAGAGTGGGCAAACCAATAAAGCTAATCTGCTCTCGGGGTGAGCGAGATGGCGTATCCGTGTCGAGGCGCCCAGTCAGGCGCCGTTAGAACCCCCCCCCCCCGGCCGTCGGGACACCACCACCGTACACACACACGGTTCTAATGTCCAGACGGAATGGATGAAGTCCATTTGGCTCTTCCATAGTTTACATTATTCTTCTGCTTAATTATACCGTAACGTCGTACATTCCCGTCACATTTATGTTCTTCTTTGATGTCGTTGCTAGACGAGTGAGCGTTCGTGTGTGGAGTAGGTAACATTAGCATTTGACAATATCAATATATAAAGTTTAATTGATTGTTTAGAGTTTCTTTGGTTGATGGTCGCGTCAACCGTTAGGCCATCTTTGATTGTTTGTGCCAAAGATGATTCAATAATAAACAAATCAATGGCATGCAAAACTCAAAACATCGAAAACGGCGATTTAGAAAATGTTTCATGCTGTATTGGACTAGGTTTGATGTTTGATGTGCAATAAATCTAATAATAATAATAATGAATATTAGGTTTTTAAGCATAAGCCCGCTTTAAGGACATAGTTATTTATTTATAGCAGTTGTTCTCCCAGTCGGGGCAAACTTTTTCGACAACTGCTATAAATAAATCATAATAATAATAATAATAATAATAATAATAATAATAATAATAATAATAATAATAATAATAATAATAATAATAATAATATTAATATTATTTTTATTTTATTTTTTTATTGAAGCAAAAACTAATTTGGAACAATATTAACATAAGTTACATTTCCTCACACTAAGCCAAATAGCTCATCAGTGGGTCACAATTATTAATGCTATCACATCTCATTCGTAGCGTAAGGCTTAATACAATGAAATCAAAATCAAAAACATTCAAACTATTAATATATATTTTTTTTGTTTTCTTTTCGTTTTTCTTTTTTAATGTTTTTTTTCTTTTTTATTGTTTTTTTTTCCTTTTTTCTTTTTTCCCCTTTCTTTTCTTTTCTTTTCATTCTCCACCCTTTTTTATATTTGATTCATTCATTAAAAGCATATTATAATATAATTTTTATTTGTTAACAAAATTCTTGTGTTAAATGCATTGTTGTTGTAATGCTACTATATTTTCAAATATTTACGAAAATGTAGTTTATTGTTGTTTCTGCATCTATATAATTAGATTTATTTAGTTGTCCTCCTTTGTAAATCAGTTTTATAACTGAATAGGATAGACGTTAAATAAATAATAAATAAATAAATAAATAAATAAATAAATCAAATTAATATACGGTGCTTACATAGGTTATCAATTACAAAACTTAAATACTACAACCCTTTACAAAAACATACAAAAAGAGATTATACAAGAATTACTAATTATAAATTAATATCTTTCTACCACACAGACTCGTTTTCAACAACATAAATATCTAGAAAATAGGACTGAAAATGACTTAAATTGAGCATGAAAGAAGGTTGTTCAGGTAGTGCGATTTTACTCTATTCTTTATTAATGAAATTTTGTCCAAGGATAAAACTTCAGCCGGCAATGAATTAAAACTTAAGGTATAAGATAATGTACACAACGCTACACAACGCTACACAACGCTACACAACGCTCTGCACCATGTTTCTTCTCGGCAATAATAATAATTAATAATAATAACATTGATAAATCCATTTTCATTTGGATTTCGGTATACATTATCTTATCATCTTATCATAGTGTAGGCCAACTATACAAATCCATGATCTTATCGAATAATCACTTATAGTAACTACTGGCCAGGCTTGTGGACCGCGACAACACATAAAAACTCATTAATTGATTATGCTGAAAGGCTGCGCATTCTTGGGATCAGATATTTCGAAGGGAACCATAAGTCATGTGTACCTACACGCGGAATGTAAGGGACCCCCGCCGAGGTGGAATTTTAATCGGCGGGACTCGAAGGAACCAGCTCGGGCGACCGATGACAAATTAGCAGTCAGACTTAACTCCGGCCCTGCGTCCAGACCGGCAATCCTGACTGAACGTTTGCGCCCTGGGCAAGGTTCCCACGAGAAAGCAGACGAAAAAATCGTACATCGAACGTTATTTCAGAAAATCGTTTTTACTTATAACTAGGAAGCTTCGCAAACGCTTTTTCAGGCGCGCTGTTGGATGAGCGTAATTGGAAAATTGCGATTTTCATGAGAAATAATTTTTCGATTGCGCTCAAATTTCACACGAATATATTAATTCATAAAATTAAGGTTCTGTGCAAAAATTAATATAATCGGATAAAGCATGTAGTTGTTATAAGTCGGAGAAATGTATCAGAAAAAAGCATGTAGGTAGTATAAGCCAAAGACATTTTTTTAAATCGAAAAAAGTCGTAAAATTGCGATTTTCATGAGAAATAATTTTTCGATTGCGCTCAAAATCGTGGCAGTTCTAAGTTCGAAATTTCGAAGGCCTCCAGAAAATTTCATCGCAATTTTAGCCGGAATCGTGTTAACAAACACACAAAAATACAAACAGAAAAAAATAAAAAAATAAAAAAAAATAAAAAAACATCCGGATTTTTTTTTTCTCCGGTGTAGTAGAATGGAATCTTCGCTTCGCTCGCTACGCTCATCCAATCCAAGGCAATGATGTATAGAAACAATTGAAAAAAATAGCTCGAAATTAATTAAGTGTAGCACCTAGCTCAGTGTTTATTGGTTTATATATATATGATAAAAACAAGGATCTTGGGTAAAACTGACTGTGACTCTAGAGTCACAGTCAACCTTGAAAATGTCTGACGTAGTACAGACGAAACGTCGGTGGACGCCCAGGTTCTGCCCTGGTTCATCTTATTTTCGACGCGGTTTTACCCAAGATCCTTGTTTTTATCCTATGACGGGCCGCGAAAACCTACAACAATCCATATATATATATATTATATCGCAGACTTTCACGGATTGAATATGCACACATTGTATTTTCGGGTAGTCCGTGTGGTTTTATTTTTATTTATTCCAACGTTTCGGGTAGTTCTCCCTGCCCATCTTCAAGGAAATTACACAAAAAAACAATTTAAAAAACAAACAAAACCGTACTTCATGACAAACACTGCAACTAGATACATAGACAAAAACTAAATAGCTTAGAAAACATAGGTAGGGCCTACTCATGACAAATTATACAACCGTGTGAAGCCATCAACATTATCCTATTACTGTTTAGATTTGTTTAGATTTGTTTAGATTACTGTTTAGCTCTCCCTATGGAAATGTCTGCAGTCCGTCCTCCTCCAAGAGCTGACAAGAGAAGGAAGACTCAACAAGGACCCCTTGAGCCATCTACTCGGACGCTGAGGTCATCTAAACAGTAATAGGATAATGTTGATGGCTTCACACGGTTGTATAATTTGTCATGAGTAGGCCCTACCTATGTTTTCTAAGCTATTTAGTTTTTGTCTATGTATCTAGTTGCAGTGTTTGTTATGAAGTACGGTTTTGTTTGTTTTTTATATTGTTTTTTTGTTTAATTTCCTTGAAGATGGGCAGGGAGAACTACCCGAAACGTTGGAATAAATAAAAATAAAACCACACGGACTACCCGAAAATACAATGTGTGCATATATATGAATATATGGTTTTTAAGCATAAGCCCGCTTTAAGGACATAGTTATTGATTCATAGCAGTTGTCGAAAAAGTTTGTCATGTAAATCAACAGTCACAACAAATAGCAGTTTCCTAAAGGTTTGTTCTGTGGTCCCGGTAGCTTAATTGATAGAGCTATGGCACGTTAAGCCGGAGGTTCTGGGTTCGAACCCCAGTCGGGGCAAACTTTTTCGACAACTGCTATGAATCAATATATATATAATTTATATAATATATATATATATATTATTTATGCGTTACCAAACAACAGAATAAAATAATTCCAGAAAACGTTGGATGCAATATTGAAGTAACTAGGAAGCTTCGCAAACAATTTTTCAGGCGCGTTCTTGGATGAGCGTAAATTTTAAAAAACGAAAAAAGCGTAAAATTGCGATTTTTAAGAGAAATAATTTTTTGATTGCGCTCAAATTTCACATGAATATATTAATTCATAAAATTAAGGTTCTGTGAAAAAATAATTGCAATCGAATAAAGCATAGGTGTTAAAATTCAAAAACAAATCGTAAAATTGCGATTTTCATGAGAAATAATTTTTCGATTGCGCTCAAAAACGTGTCAGTTCTAAAATCAGAGTTCGTGTCTCCTCCTTCCCTCTCTGTCCACTCAACAGGTTTTGATGGTTGACCAGTAATTCGTACTTTTTCCCACATAGGCATTCTAGCGCTAGTGACCGCCCCCAAAAGCTCCGTTTTGGTTTGTTGTCAAGAAGATCTCAGTGTTTTGTATTCAGACTTTATATGTTCAATTTAAATTCATTTTTTATTTCATTTAAAAGTTCAATTTATTATTATAATCACTTCCTCCTAGATGTTCAACGAGGAGCCACGACGAACATCTAGGAGGCAGTAACTTTAATATATCGGAGGTGACTTTTAATGTGATGCACATCAAAACAACAACAGATCTTCTGGGGGGCGGTAACTAGCGCTGCCAGGACAACAATTAACACTGTGCGCGTGAACAGGCAGGGAACGAGGAGCCACGAGCAACATCTAGGAGGCAGTGGTTTGAAATAGTAATATTACAACAACAATGCATGAAAACTCAACACTTTTGGTAACAAATAAAAAGGATATTAAATGAATACAATGAATGCATCAAATATAAAAAAGGGTAGTAGTCCGTGGAACCAGCTGCTAAAACTATAGAAACATTTTAAATCCGGAAACCAGCACCAAAATTTAGGAGCAGGTAAAAGACATATTTTAGAATGTTATTTTCACGGGGGGACACGCATGGTAGCAAATAAGTCACCTGTCATGGCGTCCACAAGATGGCCGCCAAAATAATTCTTAAAATTGCTGTAACTCAAGAAGTAATCATCAGATTTGGATAAACTAGGTTTTGTTTTATTCGGTTTTTAATGCTCTACAAAAATGCCATAGAAATTTTACCGTTAATACAATAGTTTTAATAATATTTATATATTATTAGTCCTACAATGTATTGCAATTATAGCACTTTTTGGTATCTATATATAATTATTTATACGTAGAATTCGCTAGATTGTCATAAAATTTTCAGACTATACTAAAATAACGCCAATAAATCCAAAATTTTAAGTCCCGAAACGAAATTCCTGTAACTTTTTGATAAATTTATTAATAAAATTAAGCATTAATTAAATCCCAATTAAAAGTTTCTAATTCACGTACCAAAGTCACGTTGTGTATCACACAAGAACAATATGACCACAATGAACAAAAAAAAATAGTTCCAAAAATTAATTCCAATTACTTTCCTATGAATTCAATTAATTAAAAATAATGACAATAATCTCAATTAATTTTGTAAAATTAACACAATGTGGTCGACCTTGGAATCATTTTAAAGCTAGTTTTAAGACGAATAAATGTAATGAAAAAATTAATTAATCACCGAATTAATTATATTTTAGTTAAATTATCCCACTTTTGACATATGTATTGTTATGTATACCTAAAACTCGATCGATCGTCATAAAAATATACTACTCTACTGACATAATTCCAATGAATTTAAAATGTCATGTCCCGAAACAAAATTCTTATAACATACCGATTATTTAAGAAATTAAGTGAAGAATTACTTATATCTCATTAATTGTTGTTGTCACTCAATTAACACATACAAAAGGCCAACAGAAGTATCAAATATAAACAATGCAAGAATAATTCAAAAAATTATTAGTCCCGAAATTAAGTTCATGCTACTTTTCTGTTAATTGAATTTCCCACAAAATTATTTTCCTGTAAAATAAGCATGCAAATGGTTCCCAGTGTTTCTATGTTAATTTTACACAACACATGGTGATTATATCAATTAATTTAATTCATTCATTAATTTAATTAACGGGAAAGTAGCATGAACTTAATTTTTTGGACAATACAATTTTTAAATTATACTCGCATTGTTTATATTTGATACTTCTGTTGGCATTTTGTATGTGTTAATTGAGTAACAACAACAATAATTGAGATTTAAGTATTTCTTAACTTAATTTCTTAATTAATCGGTAAATTATAAAAATTTTGTTTCGGGACATGACATTTCGTATTTATTGGCATTATGTCAGTAAAGTAGTATATTTTTATGACGATCGATCGAGTTTTAGGTATACATAACAATACATATGTCAAAAGTGGGATAATTTAACTAAAATGTAATTAACTCGGTGATAAATTAATTTAATTAATTAATTTTTTCGTTACATTTATTCGTCTTAAAACTAGCTTTAAAATGATTCCAAGGTCGACCACATTGTGTTAATTTTACAAAATTAATTGAGATTATTGTCATTATTTTGAATTAATTGAATTAATATAAAAGTGATTGAAATTAATTTTTAAAACTAATATTTTTTTGGTTCATTGTGGTCATATTGTTCTTGTGTGATACACTCTAGGAGGATTTAACTATATTACCTCTGGAGGGGCCCTTAGTGCATCGCCGCTGACGCACGTTTCGACGGCCGGGATTTCCCCTCGCGCGCCTGCCTTCCCGCAGAGAGCAGGCAACGAGACTGAGCCGGCGTATTCAGTAGCTCGCGATACGTATGTTTACAAGTGCAAACAATGGTTTACAGTTGTCATTAGTGTTACAATAACAAACACGCTGAATTTCCTTGCATCGTCCTTTACTCTGCATCGTGACACAAAAATAATACTGAGGATAAATTATGGGAGAGCTTCGAATAAAAAGAAATACATCAAAACTGTAAAAGTGAAATCGTTATGAATTGTTTAATCGTTGAAATAACAATTTGGCTTAATTTCTTACTTCGCCGCACGTAGGAAAGGATTTATGTTTTCCATCTTATAACTAATTTGTATGTTATGTTGTCGGGAAAATGTGTTGTGAACATGGTTGCATTGTTTCGAGTACAGATTGCTAAGATAAATGTGTTCTGTGTTATGATTCGTTCGTTAGAAATATTTATAAAATATCACTAGATAGTAGATACCACATTTTTTTAAATCTCAAGGTAGGTTTAGGTGTATAAAACTTAAGGAACCACATTTAAAAATATCACTAGATAGTAGACACAACATTTTTATCTTAAATTAGGTTTAGGTCGATAAAACTCTAAGGTGTCACATTTTAATTGTGCATGTATATTCATGTGAAAATAAATACAACAATAATTGCTTCATCGTGCCATTTGATTTTATCTTGCGACTTTCTTCACATAGTTTTACAATGTGGTCCACAGCGGCCACAAAACGTTAGTGTTTCAAGATAATTTGACTTTTTTTAATTTAACTCGGTCTACCGGAAAAAGTAGTCATGAATATACTGTAGCAAGTTTTTCATATAATAATGAACTGTTGTGCAATGTAGGACTACACATTAATTTATTCTATTTCACAAACTTTATTCAAAACATTTTCGTAAAGATTGCAGCTGTAGGGTATACACTGTAGACATCAGTTTTACCAGCTGTGACCCTCTTCAGGTAACAAAACAAGATTATTGGGGTATTAAAGTAATAATTGTTAAGGTATTCTCCGAGGGCTGTATAGAGGACTTAATCCCAACACATGTAAAAAAATCTCATTACAAGTGGTCATTGCTAGTGGATGGATTCGAATCCGTGACCTACCGAGTCAGAATCTCGCGCGTTATACTCGTAATATAATATGTAGATTATTACATTTTATGTCAATCCGAAGCCAGTGAAATTCGATGTTAGATCTGTAATTTATAACAGAGTGTAAATATAGAGAAATAAATAAATAAGTAAATACGCGTTAACGCCAGGGATAATCAGATCAATTTCTCACACTGAGTGAGAGTGAGTGTAATGGGTTTAATCTAATCTAAACATTCCCAGACCAATTATCGAGGTCATTTGACTAGGACACAATTATTGTGAGACAAGAATCTTGAACTTCACCAAACAATATCTTCAGAGGAACCCCCGTGCATCTCTATGACGATGATCGTCGTAATTAACATGACCAACAACCAAATGTCTCCAAAAATATACATCAGAGCAGAAACCTTTACAAACGGTCAAGACCAAAGATCAAGACAGTCTGTCAAAAATTACATTCAACACCCTAGAAGTTCGAAATTATTGTTATTTATATGGTTATTACTTCCCATGTCATTTTAAAATAATAGCGCGAAAAAAAGCAGTCCTAAACGTAAAACTTTGTATTTCTGTAGAATATAAATTATTTCCTTTGGACAGTTTAAAACTACAGTGATAATGTTAATGCATAGGTAATGATTTCGTACACCCGCGCCAACATTTAGAACCGGTGAGCCTTCGGTATCATTGCAATTGGAATGTAATTTTTTTACAGTGCAATAAGACGAACATAGTTATTTGTACTGACTAAAGATTTTGTCGTAGTTCAATTAGAAACTGTTCCAGCCTCGATTGTAATAGTTTCTCCCCATAGCGCGCGTGTTAATTTTGCCTCTCTTGCCTGGAGTCTGGCAGCGAGCGAGCGGCGCGTGAGGGGATGCTTCAAGCCTTGCGTGCTACTACTGCCGGCCGGGCCCCTCCAGAGGTAATATACTTAAATCCTCCTAGGATACACTACGTGACTTTGGTACGTGAATAAGAAACTTTTAGTTGGGATTTACTTAATGCCTTATTTCATTATAATTCATCAAGTTACAGTTTTTTCGTTTTGAGACTTAACATTTTGGATTAATTGGCGTTATTTCTAGGTGCCCGTTAGGGCGCCGCAGCCAAGCCGTGGCGCGCTACACACTCAAGCACCTTATACACCAAGCAGAGTTGGGGTGATTTCGAGGTGTTACCCAGCCGTCATGTAACGTGATGTGGACTTGAAAACTATCAAAGTTGAGAGGATTTAGGTACCTGACTACACATGCCAAATTTTATTGGGGTACGACCATTCCTTCTTGGTGAAACAATGGCTTGAAACATGCTCAAAATCACTTTAAGGATGTTAGCTACTACTACTGCTACTACTACTGCTACTACTGCTACTACTACTACTACTACTACTACTACTACTACTACTACTACTACTACTACTACTATCTAATTCGTCAGTTTCAATCGGCCCGCGATTCTGACCAGACGGGTGGGGCTACAATGTTCATATTTTACATGGACATTAAGGTTATAGTAATATAGTCTCTTTTGAAAGAAAAAGTTGAAAAAGTTTGCTGGAAGGCTTCCAAATAAAGGTTTTAAAATAAGCCTTATACACTAGGCATACAATCAACAAGTAACTATAGTTACTTGACACTTGTTGACGGTATAAGCAGAGTTAGGCGGGAAAGTGCGATACGTAAACAAATGGCGGACATTTTAAATTTTGCTTCTATGTGTGAAACGAGAAAAATTGTCATTATACTCTCATAAAACAAATCAGAAACCGTCCCTGGCCTAGGCACAGATGTAGAAAATTATTTATAATACAACAGTGTAGGTCTAAAGTTCCATTAGGCTATAGGACTAGATAAAATTAATACTTACATTACATGTTTGACAAGCCTAGCCAACCCTAGGCCAGCACAACCTTGTTCTGACACACTTCCCGCACAAATAACTAGTTTTGATTACTAAAAGCCTCATGCAGATAAACAATAGTATGATTGTCCACCTAGGCTATACAAAAATGTTCGGAAATAATACACCTATTCTTTTCTTTCAATGATCTCACGCAAAACTCCTGTCACTATATAAAAACGAAAACAAAAACTGTGCAAATTTTTGATGTTCTTTTGATAATCTGTTGCTTTACATGGCTGTGGATGCAGTAAAAGGTGTCAAATAACATTAGTTGTGCTTGTGCGCTTGTTGTAGCATGGGAAAGTTTCAATTGGATGTGAGTTGCCTAGCCTTAACCCGTCGTTATACCATGGTTATACCACCTATACCATGTACATGAATCCGGGTCTAGATATTTTACATCCTATTTTTATTGCTAATACCATAGAAATTAAATCAACTTTGATAAAATTATTATATTTTAACAAATAATTTTGCAATGGAACTTGGAAAAGTAATGAGATCACACACATAACAAAACAAAAGAAATGAGATCTAAAAAAAGGGCCAAGCTCATCCACCCTTCCACATTTGCGCATTCTTAATTCATAAACGTACAGTGCCCCATAACAGCATCCTCGAAAAGCTTGGCAAAATAAAATTTGCATGTTATTACGTTAAAATTAATTAGAAAAAAGAACTTGGATGAACTATTACGTTTAAATTAATAATCGTGGAAATTCTATTTTGCCAAGCTTTTCGAGGATGCTGTTATGGGACACTGTACGTTTATGAATTAAGAATGCGCAAATGTGGAAGGGTAGATGAGCTTGGCCCTTTTTTTTGGATTTCATTTCTTTTGAGTGTGTAAGGTTTGGCTGTATTTCTACAAGTTTTTGTTATGTGTGTGATTAGTATAGTCTGAAAATTTTATGACAATCTAGCGAATTCTACGTATAAATAATTATATACATACCAAAAAGAGCTATAATTGCAATACATTGTAATAATATATAAATATAATAAAAACTATTGTATTTACGGTAAAATTTATGTTATTTTTTTGTAGAGCATTAAAAACCGAATAAAACAATACTTGGTTTATCCAAATCTGATAATTACTTCTTAAGTTACAGCAATTTTAAGAATTATTTTGGCGGCTATCTTGTGGACGCCATGACAGGTGACTTATTGGATGAGCGTAGCGAGCGAAGCGAAGATTCCGTTTCACTACACTGGAGAAAAAAATCCGGAATGTTTTTTTTCTTTCTTTTTTTTGTATTTTTGTCTGTTTGTTAGCACGATTCCGGCTAAACCGATACTCCAATTGCAAAGAAATTTTCTGGAGACCTTTGAAATCTCTGAACTTAGAACTGCCACGTGCGAAAAATCGATCGAAAAATTATTTCTCATGAAAATAGGAATTTTACGATTTTTTTCGATTTTCTTGTTTTTTTCTGTTTGTATTTTTGTGGGTTTGTTAACACGATTCCAGCTAAACCGATTTTCCAATTGCAATGAAATTTCCGGGAGGCCTTTTAAATCTCTAACCTTAGAACTGCCACGTTTTTGAGCGCAATCGAAAAATTGTTTCTCATTAAAATTGCAATTTTACTATATTTTTGGATTTTAAAAAAAAAATCATCGACTTATAACACCTTCATTCTTTATCCGATTGTAATGATTTTTTCACAGAACCTTAATTTTATGAATTAATATATTCGTGTGAAATTTGAGCGCAATCGAAAAATTATTTCTTATGAAAACAGCAATTTTAGTTTTTTTTCCCTTTAAAAAACAATTTGTTCGACTTATAATACCTACATGCTTTATCCAATTGTAATGATATTTTCACAGAACCTTAATTTTATGAATTTATATATTTGAGTGAAATTTGAGCGCAATCAAAAAATAATTTCTCATGAAAATCGCAATTTTACGCTTTTTTCGTTTAAAAAAAACATACGCTCATCCAACAACGCGCCTGAAAAAGCGTTTGCAAAGCTTCCTAGTTTGCTACCATGCGTGTCCCCCGTGAAAATAACATTCTAAAATACGTCTTTTACCTGCTCCTAAATTTTGGTGCTGGTTTCCGGATTTGAAATGTTTTTACGCTTGTCCACGGACTATAGGGAATGAAAAGAAAAAAAGGAAAGGAAAGGAAAAAAGAAAGAAAAAAATCATTAGAAAAGAAAAACGAAAAGAAAATACAGATTTATTACACGATCCTACTCAAACGAATGTGAGGTTTGCCAAAAATCAAGAACAGCAAATCAGGGAGTAATCAATCATTCGCGGAAGAAACCACCGAACGCGAATCTTCATCATCATCATCAGCAGCAAAATATTGCAAGTAGTGTTCATATATGAAACGTCAACTCTGTTTATGTACATTGTACAGAATGAGCTGGCGTTGGCATGTTGATGATAAAGTTGTAGGACGCAGAACACAACAGCCACACTTGATTTAGTGACATGTTTATTGTTAACACTAGCAAATCCTAGTCTTTAGTCATCTGATCCGCTCTGCACGGTATGGGGTATATAGGCTCAGAGGTGATTTGCATAACCTATTCAGTGGAACTATAGCACCCTTTGAATCAATGAGCATGATAGAACGACCACGGAAACGCTATACACTGGTCTTGTCTCCACACAAAGTGTTTGTAAAAAACGTAGTAAATTATTTGTGACAAAAGGATGGCATCTTTCAGTGTAGCTCCTAAGCTGGTATTGCCGTGACAAACTGATAATCCTTGTTTACGGGTTGGGTAAACACGACTTGCATCACCCGCCCCGTGTGTCACTCCGTTCGGCAGCTGTGCGTGCGTGTGTGCGTTATTGCTTCAATTCGTCATATGTGCAGTGATTTCTTTTGTTTATATTTTACGTCTTTTTCACCCACTTTTGTTCAGTATTTACTAGGAAGCTTCGCAAACGCTTTTTTTAGTCGCGTTGATGGATGAGCTTTTTGTAAGTTTTTAGTTTGCGTGGGATCTCTTTACTTATGTAACATGGTCCACTAGATACTTATGCTAAAAGCAGCTGGTATTGGATGAGCGAAGCGAAGACTTCAATTTCACTGACCCCCCAAAAAATATGGCTCGGTTGTTTTTTTTGTTTTTTTTTTGTCTGTTTGTTCGCACGATTCCGGGCAAACGGCATAAGCGATCTTGATGAAAATTGAAGAGGAGGACCTTTGAAATCTCTGAACTTAGACGTGCTACGTTTTTTGGTACAATCGAAGAAATATTTCTCATGAATATCGTAATTTTGCGATATTTTTCGTTTTTTTGTGCGATATTTTCGTGACATTTGGGCCGATTCTGACTAAACGGGTGGGGCTACAACGTTTATATTTCACATGGACATTAAGGTTGTGGTGATGTAGTACCTTTTGAAAGAAAAAGTTGAAAAAGTTAGCCAGAATCCATAGAATAAATGTTTTAATGAGTTTTTTTTAGGTTTATAATAACAATTAACTAACAATAGAAACTCGACAACAATCACCTACAATGCATTCAAAAAGCACTTGCAAAGGAAAAGTGGTCCTACTCAAACTAAAAACTTACAAAAAAGCTCATCCATCAACGTGGCGGGACTTAAGCGTTTTCCTAGTTTATTGGATGAGCGTAGCGAGCGTAGCGAAAACTTCAATTTCACTGACCCCTCAAAAAATTTAGCTCCAATGTTGTTGTTTTTTTTTTTCATTTTTGTCTGTTTGTTCGCTCTCTACCAGGCAAACGGCATATCCGATCTTGATGAAAATTTGCGGGGACCTTCGAAATCTCTGAACTTAGAGCTGTATTGTTTTTGGGTACAATCGAAGAAATATTTCTCATGAATATCGTACTATTACGATTTTTTTCTATTTTTAGCGCGATATTTTTGTGACATTTGGGCCGATTCTGACCAAACGGGTGGGGCTACAACGTTCATATTTTACATGGACAATAAGGTAATGGTGATGTATTGCTTTTTGAAAGAAAAAGTTAAAAAAGTTAGCCAGAATCCATAAAATAAAGGTTTTAATATGAGTTTTTTTTAGGTTTATAATAACAATTAACAAGTAACAATAGAAACTTGACAACAATCACCTACAATGCATTCAAAAGGCACTTGCAAAGGAAAAGTGGTCCCACGCAAACTAAAAACTTACAAAAAGCTCATCCATCAACGCGACGGGACATTAGCGTTTTCCTAGTCTAGTGGACACTGCTTTTGCAAGAACTTTTTGAACGCATTATAGGAGATTGTAGTCAAGTTTCTATTGTTACTTATTTTTCTATTATTACTTATTATGTACCTCATAAAACTCATATTAAATCCATTATTCTATGGATCCTGGCTAGTTTTTTCAACTTTTTCTTTCACAGGGTACTACATGTACTACATGTAAAATACTAGGAAGCTTCGCAAACGCTTTTTCAGGCGCGTTGTTGGATGAGCGTACGTTTTTTTAAACGAAAAAAGCGTAAAATTGCGATTTTCATAAGAAATTATTATTTGAATGCCCTCAAATTTCACACAAATATATAAATTCATAAAATTAAGGTTCTGTGAAAATATCATTACAATTGGATAAAGCATGTAGGTGTTATAAGTCAAACAAATTCTTTTTTAAACGAAAAAAGCGTAAAAGTGCGATTTTCAAGAGAAATTATTTTATGATCGCGCTTAAATTTGACAACAATCTATAAATTCATCAAATTAAGGTTCTGTGAAAAAATCGTTACAATTTGATAAAGCATGTAGGTGTTATAAGTCAAAGAATATTTTTAAATAAAAAAAAAAACGTAAAATTGCGATTTTCATAAGAAATAATTTTTCGATTGCGCTCAAATTTCACACGATTATATTAATTCGTATAATTAAGGTTCTGTGAAAAAATCATTACAATCGAATAAAGAATTAAGGTGTTATAAGTCGAAGATTTGTTTTTAAATCCAAAAATATCGTAAAATTGCAATTTTAATGAGAAATAATTTTTGATTGCGCTCAAAAACGTGGCAGTTCTAAATTAAGAAATTTCATAGGCCTCCAGAAAATTTTATTGCAATTGGAGTATCGGTTTAGCCGGAATCGTGTTAACAAATCCACAAAAATACAAACAGATAAAATCAAGAAAATCGAAAAAAATCGTAAAATTGCTATTTTCATAAGAAATAATTTTTCGATTGCGCTCAAATTTCACACGATTATATTAATTCGTATAATTAAGGTTCTGTGAAAAAATCATTACAATCGAATAAAGAATTAAGGTGTTATAAGTCGAAGATTTGTTTTTAAATCCAAATATATCGTAAAATTGCAATTTTAATGAGAAATAATTTTTTGAGTGCGCTCAAAAACGTGGAAAATTTCATTGCAATTGGAGTATCGATTTAGCCGGAATCGTGTTACAAACACACAAAAATACAAACAAAACAAAATAAGAAAAACGAAAAATAATCGTAAAATTGCGATTTTCATGAGAAATAATCTTTCGATTGCGCTCAAAACCGTGGCAGTTCTAAGTCCAGAGATTTTAAAGGCCCCCAGAAAATTTCATCGAAATTGGAGTATCGGTTTAGCTGGAATCGTGTTAACAAATCCACAAAAATACATACAGTACAGATAAAAACAAGAAAATCGAAAAAAATCGTAAAATTGCTATTTTCATAAGAAATAATTTTTCGATCGATTTTTCGCACGTGGCAGTTCTAAGTTCAAAGATTTCAAAGGTCTCCAGAAAATTTCATCGCAATTGGTTTATCGGTTTAGCCGGAATCGTGCTAACAAACAGACAAAAATACAAAAAAAAGAAAGAAAAAAACATTCTGGATTTTTTTCTCCAGTGTAGTGAAATAGAATCTTCGCTTCGCTCATCCAATCAATCAACATATATACACGACACAACGATTTTGGCCTTTTTGGATGAGCGTACCGACCGTAGCGAGCGAAGCGAAGATCCCATTTCCCCTACACGGGGAAAAAAAAACCGGAAAGTTTTTTTTTTTTTTTTTTTTTTTTTTTTTTCTTTCTGTATTTTTTGGGGGTGTTTTTTTAAAACGATTCCCGGGTAAACCGATACTCCCTTTGCGATGAAATTTTATGGAACCTTCGAAATTTTGAACTTAGAACTGCCACGTTTTTTTAGCGCAAACGGGGGAAAATTTTTTTTCAAAAAAAACGCAAATTTTTACGATTTTTTTGCGGGGGGGGTTTTTAAAAAAATTTTTTCCCACTTTAACACCCCCTGCTTTTTTCCGTTGTAATGGGGTTTTTTACAGAACCTTAATTTTTTGAAATTAAAATATTTGTGTGAAATTTGGCGTAAACGAAAAATTATTTCTCCCTGAAAATCAAAATTTTTTCGGGGTTTTTTTTTTCTAAAACAATTCTTTGACTTTAAAAAACCCACATGCTTTTCCTTTTTGTAAAAGGTTTTTTTTACAGAACCCTTTTTTCGTGAATTAATATATTCGTGGTTTAAAATTTTAGCGCAAAACGAATAATTATTTCTTATACAAATTGCAATTTTAAAGAAATTTTTTTTTTTTTAAAAAATTACATTTTAAATTTAAAAAAAATTAATTTTTTTTTTTATTTTTATTTTATTTAATTATAAAAATTAATTTTAATTTTTTTATTTAATTTAATTTAAATTTAAAAAAAAACTTCGATTAATAATGATTTTTTTCCCCAAGAACAACCCCCAAAAACCGCGTAAAAACCTGGCATCTTTAATGCCCATATACGCTCATCCAACAAAGCCCGGGGGGACTTAAACGTTTTCCTAGTCCTAGTTAATTATTTTTATACTGGGAAAAAACCATAATATAACTAATTGGGAAAAAATTTTTTTATTGTCTATTATGTTCTTTAATTGTTTATTTTTTCAATTTAAAACTGTTATAAAAAATGGTTGAAATATTACCCTTTTAAATTTCATGTAGATAAATAAAAAGTTGTGTTCCCTATTTACTCTCAGCTAATGCCCCCCGGCGCCCCCCCCCGTCCAAAGGGTCGAAGCGCGTGTGGGTGCGCTTCAAACCCCCGCTTGAGCCAATTAAAACCCTGTCCCCCGCTGACAAATTCGATCAATGAAAAAATTTTTTCATTTTTAAAAAAAAACAAAATTTGAAGCTAAAAAAAATCCAAGTCAAAAACCGAAAAAATTGGGGGAGCCGAGGCCTTCGCAATTGTTTTTTAAAATTGGGGTTTTTATTGGGCTCCAAAAAATTCCCGCTGCGCGATTGGTGCTAGTTCCGTAAAAAAAGGTGGGAAAGAATTAAAAAAGGGAGATCTTTTAAAAGGGTTTGGGTCTGGAATCTTTTAATATATAAAAAAAGGTTTTTAAAGTATACTATTTTCGGGTCGGGCCCCTGTTAACGTCTGTGCCACTTGGGAAAATGTAGCCTACCGGGCAGATTCTCTGTGTAAAAGGGTTTTATGTGCTACTGTAGGGTTGCTAAGGCCCCGGGGGCCCCCACTGTGGGGCCGGGGATCCTCTGTATTTTTAAACCAGCGAGCTTCAACATGTGCTCTGTGCTTGCTAAGGGCCGGGGCCTCCCCCTATGGGCCCGGGGATTTCCCCTGTATTCTACCAAAAGCATCAGACATGTGCTACTATAGCTTGCTAGAGACCGGAGGGCCCCCACTGTGGCCGGGGGTCCCTGTATTCTACCCCGGGGAGCATCAGACATTGCTTAAATGTACTTGCTAGAAAAACCCAGCCTCCACTGTGGGCCGGGTATCCTCTTTTAATTTTTTACCAGCGAGCATCAGACCTGTCTACTGTAGCTTGCTAGAGACCGGAGCCTCCACCCGTGGCCGGTACCTCCCTTTTTCTACCAAAAAGCATCAGACATGTTTCTACTTTTTCGTTTCTAAAAACCGGGGCCTCCCTGTGGCCCCGGGGATCCTCTGTATTCTACCAGCAAGCATCGACTGTGCTACCGTAGTTGCTAGAGCCCGGGGCCCCCACTGTGGCCGGGGGGATCCTCCCGTAAATTTTACCAGCGAGCATCAGACATGTGCTACTGTAGCTTTCTAAAAGACCCCGGGGCCCCCCACTGTGGCCGGGGATCCTCTTTATTCCCACCCCGGGGGCATTTAGACTGTGGGTACTTTTTCTTGCTTGAGACCGGGGCCTCCACTGTGGCCGGGTTTTCCCTGTATTCTACCACGAGCATCAGACATGTCTAAATGTGCTTGGGTAGAGACCGGAGCCTCCCCTGTGGCCGGGTATTTTTCTGTATTCTCCAGCGAACATCACACAAAAGTGCTTTCTGTAGCTTGCTAGAGACCGGAAACCTCCATGTGGCCGGGGATCCTCTGTTATTCCAGCGAGCATCAGACATGTGCTAAATGTAGGGTTGCTAAGACCGGGCCTCCCCTGTGGCCGGTTTTCCTTTTGTATTCCTTTCCAGCAGCATCAGACATGTGCTCTGTAGCTTGCCCCAGAGACCGGAACCTCCACGTGGCCCGGGGATCCTCTGTATTCTACCAGCGGCACCAAAATGTGCTACTGTACTTGCTAGAGACCGGAGCCTCCACTGTGGCCGGGGATCCTCTTTATTCTTTCCAGCGAGCCTCAGACATGTGCTACTGGAGCTTTCAAAAGCCGGAGCCTCCCCTGTGGGCCGGGATTCCCCTATATTCTACCAGCGAGCAAAACAAGGAAAAAGTGGCCCACTGTAGCTTTCTAGAGACCGGAGCCTCCACGTGGCCGGTATCCTCGTATTCTACCAGCGAGCATCGACATGTGCTACTGTAGTTGCCCCAAAAGGGCCGGAGCCTCCACTGTGGGGCCCGGGGATCCTCTGTATTCTCCCACGAGCGTTAGACATGTGCTACTGTAGCTTGCTAGAAAACCGGGGCCTCCCCTGGGCCGGGGTTTCCCCTGTAAATTTTAACCAAAAACCGGGGCATCAACTGTTTCTTTCGGGAGCTTGCTAGAGACCGGGGCCTCCACTGTGGCCGGGTTTTCCCCTGTATTCTACCCGCGAGCATCAAAAATGGGCTACTGTGCTTGGGTAGAGACGGAGCCCCCACTGTGGCCGGGGATCCTCTGTAAATTTTACCAGCGGGGCATCAGACATGTGGGTACTGTTGCTTGCTAGAGACCGAGCCTCACTGTGGCCGGGTATCCTCTTATTTTTAAACCCGCGAGCTTTCCCGACATGTGCTCTGTAGCTTGCCCAGAGACCCGGGGGCCTCCAAATGTGGCCGGGGTTCCCCTGTATTCGCCCGCGAAAACACAAAATGTTTCTTTCTGTTTGGGTTGCTAAGACCGGAGCCTCCACTGTGGCCGGGTATCCTCTGTATTCTACCAGCGAGCATCAGACATGTTTCTGCTGGACTTGCTAGAGCCCCCGGGGCCCCACTGTGGCCGGGGATCCTCTTTTATTCTACCAAAGACATCAGACATGTGCTAAATGTTTTCTTGCTAAGACCGGAGCCTCCCGGGGGGGGGGGCCGGTATCCTCTGTATTTCCCAAAAGGGCCCGGGATCAGACATGTGCGGGTGGGAAACTTGCTAGAGCCGGAGCTCCATTTTTGGGCCCGGGGATCCTCAGTATTCCCACCCGCGACAAACAACATGTGGGTACTGTGCTTGCTAAGAAGAGCCCCCACTGTGGCTGGGTAAAACCTCTGTATTCTACCAGCAGCAATTCCCGACAAAGTGCTACTGTAGCTTGCCCAGAGACCCGGGGCCTCCCTGTGGCCGGGTATCCCTGTTTCTACCGCGAGCATAACATGTGTACGGGAGCTTTCTAGAGGGCCGGAGGGCCTCCACTGTGGGCCCCATAAACCTCTGTTTTTTCAACCCGCGAGCATCAGACATGTCTACTGTAGCTTGCTAGGAAAAACCGGAGCCTCCACTGTGGCCGGGTTTTCCTCTGTATTCTACAGCGAGCATCAGACATTTTCTACGTAGCTGGCTAGAGGGCCGGGGCCTCCCCCTGTTTGGGCCGGGGATCCTCTGTATTCTACCAGCGGCATCAAACATGTGCCCACTGTAGCTTGCTAAGGGCCGGAGCCTCCACTAAGCCGGGTATCCTCCCGTATTCTACCACGAGCATCAACATGTGCTAGGGAGCCCTTTCTGGGGACGGAGCCTCCACTGTGGCCGGGGATTTTCCCGTATTCTACCAGCGGCATCAGAAAATGTGGGTTTCTGTAGCTTTTTCTAAGACCGGGGCCTCCACTGTGGCCGGGGATCCTCTGTATTCTAAACCCGCGAGCATCAGACATGTGCTACTTGGGGAGCTTTCTAGAGAAACCCAGCCTCCACTGTGGCCGGTAAAACCCCTTTTATTTTTACCCGCGAAGCTCAGAAATGTGCTACGTACTTTTCTAGAGCCGGAGCCTCCACGGGGGCCGGGGGTTTTTTTCTATATTTTACCCCGAGCATCAGACATGTCTACTGTAGCTTGCTAAGGGCCGGAGCCTCCCCTGGGGGCCGGTATCCTCTTAAATTTTACCGCAAAGCAAACAACATGTGCTACTTAGCTTGCTAGACACCGGGCCTCCCTGTGGCCGGGTATCCTCTGTATTCTACCACGAAACATCCAAAATGTTTCTAAAAATAGCTTGCTAGAGTCCGGGGCCTCCCCGTGGCCGGGTATCCCCCTGTATTCTACCACGGGGCATCAGACATGGGGCTACTGTAACTTTTCTAAAGACCGGAGCCCCCCACGTGGGCCGGGGATCCTCTGTTTTTTTCCCCGAGCATCAGACATGTGCCCGGGTTAGCTTGCTAGAGACCCGGGGCCTCCACTGTGGGCCCTTTTTATCTGTATTCAAAACCCCGCGGCCTCCCCAAAAATTTCTACTGTAGCTTGCTAGAGACCGGAGCCTCCACTGTGGGCCCGGGGACCCCCGTAATTTTCCAGCGGGGCATCAAAAATGTGGGACTGGTGTTTCTAGAGGGCCCGGGGCCTCCACTGGGCCGGGGGATCCTCTGTATTCTACCATCGAGATCAGACATTACTACTGTACTTGCTTGAGACCGGGGGGGGGGGGGCCTCCACTGTGGCCGGGAACCCCCTGTAAATTTCCCCAAGCAGCATCAAAACATTTTGGGTGCTGGGACTTGCTAAAGACCGGACCTCCACTGTTGGGCCCGGGGATCCTCTGTTTCTACCAGCGAGCATCAGACATGTGCTACCCTTTTGCTTGCTAGAGACCGGGGCCCCCACTGTGGCCGGGTATCCCCTGTATTTTCCCAGCGAAACATCAGACATGTGCTCTGTAAAACTTGGGTAGGACCGGACCTCCAAGTTTGGGCCGGGGATCCCTTTTAATTTTTACCCGGGAGAAGGGCCCCCGAACATTGCTAAATGTAGCTTGCTAAAAAAAAAAAAACCTAAACCTCCCTGTGGCCCGGGGATCCTCTGTTATCTACCCGCGAGCATCAGACATGTGCTACTGTAACTTGCTAGAGACCGGGGCCTCCACTGTGGGCCCGGGATCCCCTGTTTTTACCCCGAGCATCACACATGTGCTACTGTACTTCTAAGACCGGAGCCTCCCCCTGTGGCCGGGGGATCCTCTGTATTTTACCAGCGAGCCTCAAACATGGGGCTGGGTGTAGCTTGCTAGAGCCGGGGCCCCCCAAATGTGGCCGGGTATCCTCTGTATTTTTACCCGCGGCATCAGACATGTGCTTTCTTTTTTGCTCTAGAGACCCGGGGCCTCCCTGGGGCCGGGTTTTCCTCTGTTTTCCCACCAGGGGAGCATCAGACATTGGCTACTGTAATTTCAGAGACCGGAGCCTCCCCCCGTGGCCGGGGATCCTGTTTCTACCAGCGGCATCAGACTGTGCTACGGGCTTGCTAAGACCGGAGCCCCCCCCTGGGGGCCGGGGATCCTCTGTAAATTTTACCCGAGCATCAGACATGTTCTACTGTAGGGTTCTAGAGCCCCCGGGCCTCCACTGTGGCCGGGGATCCCTGTATTCTCCAGCGAGCATCAACATGTGGTGCTGTAGCTTTTCTAAGACCGGGGCCTCCCCTGTGGGCCCGGGATCCTCTGTATTCTACCAAATGAGCATCAAAAATTTGGGGGTACTGTAGCTTGCTAGAGACCGGGGGAACCTCCACTGTCGCCCGGGATCCTCTGTATTCTACCCGCGGCTCAGACATTGGGTACGGGAGCTTTCTAGAGACCGGAGCCTCCACTGTGGCCGGCTTTTTCCTCTGTATTTTTACCCCGCGAGGGATCAACATGTGGCTACTTAAACTTGCTAGAGACCGGAGCCTCCACTGTGGCCGGGGATCCTCTTTATCTACCAGCGAGCATCAGACATGTGCTCCCGTAACTTGCTAGAGCCCCGGGGCCTCTCCCGTGGCCGGGTATCCCCTGTATTTTTATCAGCAGCATCAAAACATGGCAATGTACTTGCTAGAACCGGAAACCTCCCCCTGTGGCCGGGTATCCTCTGTATTCACCAGCGGCATCACAAAAATGTGGGTACGGGACTTTTTTAGAGCCCGGGCGTTCCACCCGTGGCCGGGTTCCTCTGTATTCTACCAAACGAGGGAAACAGATATGTGCTTTCTGTAGGGTTGCTAGAGCCCGGGGGCCCCCACTTGGCCGGGTTTCTCTATATTTTTACCCGCGAGCATCAACATGTGCTCTGTAGCTTGCAGAGACCCCGGGGGGCCCCCACTGTGGCCGGGGATCCTCTGTTTTTTTTCTACCAGCAAGCATCAGACATGTTTCCACTGAGCTTGCTAGAGGCCGGAGGCCCCTCCACTGTGGGCGGGTATCCTCTTTAAATTTTAAACCCGCGAGCATCAGACATTTTCTACTGTAGCTTGGGTAAGACCGGGGCCCTTTCCCCTGTGGCCGGGGGATCCTCTGTATTCTACCGCGGCATCAGACATGTGGGTACTGGGGGCTTTTCTAAAAACCAAAAACCTCCACTGTGGGCCCGGGGATCCTCTTTATTCTAAAAAACGAGCATCAACATGCGCTAGTTAAATTCTAAAACCGGAGCCTCCCTGTGGGCCCGGGGGGAAACCTCTGTATTTTTACCAGCGAGCATCAGACATGTTCTACTGTAGCTTTCTAGAGGGCCCGGGCGTTCCACTTTTGCCGGGTATCCTCTGTATTCTCCCGCCCAGCATCAGAATGTGCTACGGGAGCTTGGGTAAAAAAGACCGGAAACCTCCACTGTGGGCCCGGGGAAATTTTCTATATTCTACCGCGAGCATCAGACATGTGGCCCACGGGACCCTTTTTTAGACCCGGGGGGGGGCCCTTCCCCTGTGGCCGGGTTTTCCTCTTTTTTTCTACCAGCGAGCATCAGATTAGTGGGTCTGTAGCTTGCTAGAGCCGGAGCCTCCACTGTGGCCGGGTATTCCCCTATATTCTACCCCGACATCAGACAAAGTGCTACTGTAGGGTTGCTAAGACCGGAGCCCCCCACTGTGGGGCCGGGGATCCTCTGTATTTTCCAGCAAGCATCAGACATGTGGCCCACTGTAGCTTGCTAGAAAAACCGGGGGCCCCCCACTTTTGGGCCCGGGGATCCTCTGTATTCTAACCCGCGAGCAAACAGACATGTGGGACGTGCTTGCTAGAGACCGGGGCCTCCACTGTGGCCCGGGAAACCCCGTATTCCCACCAGCGGCATCAGACATGTGTAATGTAAGCTTGCTAGAACCCCGGGGGCCCCACTGTGGCCGGGTTCCTCTGTTATCTACCCCCGAGCATCGACAGTGCTACTGTAGCTTGCTAGGACCGGAGCCTCCACTGTGGGCCCGGGGATCCTCTGTATTCCCACCAGCGAGCATCAACATGTGCCCAAATGTATTTTTAGAGACCGGGGCCTCCACTGTGGGGCCCGGGGATCCTCGTATTCTACCAGCGAGCATCCTCAGTGGGTACTGGGAAAACTTTTTAAAAAGCCCGGACGTTTTCCCCCTGTGGGCCCGGGTTAAACCTCTTTTATTCCACCCCCCCAGCATCAGCATAAAGTGCACTGTAGCTTGCTAGAGCCCGGAGCCCCCCAAATGTGGCCGGGGGTATCCCTTTTATTCTCCAGCGAGGGATCAGACCGGGGCTACTGGGAGCTTGCTAGGACCGAGCCTCCACTTTTGGCCGGGGACCCCCTGTATTTTTAAACCCCGACCCTCAGACATGGGCTACTGTAGCTTGCTGAGACCGGAGCCTCCCCTGTTTGGGCCGGGTATTTCCCCTGTTTCTAAACCCGCGAGCAAACAGACATGTTCTAAAATGGGAGCTTTTCTAGAGACCGGAGGGCCCCCACTGTGGCCGGGTTTTCCTCTGTATTTTTACCAGCGAGCATCAGCATGTGCTACTGTAAGGGTTGCTGGCCCCCGGAGCCTCCACTGTGGGCCGGGGATCCCCCTGTATTCTACCACGAGCATCGACATGTGCTAAATGTAAACTTGCTAGAAACCGGGGCCCCCCACTGTGGGCCGGTATTTCCCCTGTATTTTACCAGCGAGCCTCAGACATGTGGGTACTTAGCTTGCTAGAGAGGGTCCTCCCCCTGTGGCCGGGTATCCTCTGTAAATTTTACCAGCGAGATCAGACCCTGTGCTACTGTAGCTTTCTAAGACCGGGGCCTCCACGTACCGGGGATCCTCTGTATTCCCTTAACCCGCGAGCATCAGCCCTGTGCTACTTTTTGCTTGCTAGAGAAACCCCACCCCCCCACTGTTGGGCCGGGTATCCTCTGGTTTTTTCCCCCGCGACATCAACTTTGGGTACTGTAGCTTGCTAGAGACCGGAACCCCCCAAATGTTGGGCCCGGGGGTCCTCTGTAAATTTTCCCCGCAGCATCAGACATTGGGTCTGGGAGCTTGCTAGAGCCGGACCTCCCCTGTGGCCGGGGATCCTCCCGTATTCTACCAGCGAGCATCAGACATGTCTACTGTAGCTTGCTAAACCGGAGCCTCCAAGTGGCCGGGTTAAACCCCTGTTTCTAAACCCGCGAGCATCAACATTTGGCTACTGTAGCTTTTCTAGAGACCCCAGCCTTTTCCCCTGTGGCCGGGTATCCTTGTTTCTAAAAAAACGAGGGAAACAAAAACCCTGTCTCTGTACTTGCTAGAGACCGGGGGCCCTTTACCGTGGCCGGGGGATCCTCTGTTTCTCCCCGCAGCATCAGACTGTGCTACTGTAAGGGTTGCTTAAAACCGGAGGGTCCACTGGGGGCCGGGTATTTCCCCTGTATTCTACCAGCGAGCATCAGACATGGTGCTAGGGAGCTTGCTAGAGACCCAAACCTCCCTTGTTGGGCCCGGGGATCCTCTGTATTCCTTTCCAAACGAGCATCAGACCTGGGCTACTGTAGCTTGCTAGAGACCCCGGGGCCTCCACTGTGGCCGGGGATCCTCTGTATTCTACCAGCGAACATCAGACAGTGCTACTGTAGTTCTAGAGCCCGGGAGCCTCCACTGGGGCCGGGTATTCGGTTTCTACCAGCGGATAGACATGTGAAAGTAGCTTGTAGAGCCCGGACCTCCTGTGGCCGGGTACCCTTGTATTTACCAGCGAGCATCAGACATTGCTACGTAGCTTGCTAGAGACCGGAGCCCCCCTTGGCCGGGTACCCTTTTTATTCTCCCGGAGCATCAGCAGTGCTCGGGAGCTTGTAGAGACCGGAGCCCCCCTTTGGGGCCCGGGACCTCTGTATTTCCCAGCGAGTTTTCAGAATGGCTACTGTAGTTTGCTAAAGACCGGAGCCTCCACTGTGGCCCGGGGTATCCTCTGTATTCTACCAGGGGAAGCATCAGACTGTGCTACTGTACTTCTAGAGAGGGAGTCCACTGTGGCCGGGTATCCCTGATTCTACCAGCGAGCATCAGACAGTGACTGTAGCTTGTATGACCGGGCCTCCACTGGGGGCCGGGTATCCTCGTATTCTACCAGCAAGCATCAGAATGTGCTACTGTAGTTGCTAGGCCCGGGGAGCCCCCATTGGCCGGGTACCCTCTGTTTTCTCCAGCAAGCATCAACATGTGCCACGTGCTTGCTAGAGACCGGACCCCCATGGGGCCGGGTATCCTTGTATTTACCAGCGAGCATAGACATGTGCTACTGTGTTGTAGAGACCGGAGCCTCCCTGTGGCGGGTATCCTTCTGTATTCCCCAGCGACATCAGAATTTTCACTGTAGTTTGCTAGAGCCGGGGACCCCACGTGGCCGGGTTCCCTGTATTCTACCAGAAAAGATCAGACTTTTGGCCACTGTGCTTTTAGAGACCGGAAACCTCCACTGTGGGGGGGTATCCCTGATTTACCAGCGAGCATCAGACATGTGCCAATGTAGTTTGTGAGCCCGGAGGCCCCCTGGGGCCGGGACCTCGTATTCTACCAGGAGCTCAGACATGTGCACTGTAGCTTGCAAAGGACCGGAGCCCCATGGGGCCCGGGTATCCTCTGTTTTCTACCAGCGAGATCAGACAGTGCACGTAGCTTGTAGAACCGGAGCCTCCACTGGGGCCGGGTCTCCTCTGTATTATACCAGCGAGCACAGACATGTGCTACTGTAGTTGCTAGAGCCGAGCCCCACTTGGCCGGGGGATCCTCTGTATTCTACCAGGAGCATCGGGCATGTGCTATTTTGCTGAGACCGGAGCCCCCACGTGGCCGGGTATCCTTATATTTCCACGTCATCAGAATGTGCTAATGTGCTTGCTAGAGACCGGACCCACTGGGGGCCGGGTACCCTCTGTATTCTACCACGAGCACAGACAGGGTGTACTGTAGTTGCTAGAGCCCGGGGAGCCTCCCTTGGCTGGGTATCCTTTTATTTTACCAGCGAGATCAACAGTGCTGCTGTAGCTTCAGGCCCGGAGCCTCCACTGGGGCCGGGTATCCTCTTATTCTACCGCGAGCATCATACATGTGTACGGGGGTTTTGCTAGGCCCGGGAGCCTCCACTGTGGCCGGGATTCTCTGTATTTCCCCAGCGAGCTCAGACATGTGCTATGTAGTTTGCTAGAGCCCCGGACCCTCCACGGGGCCGGGTATCCTCGTTTTACCACGAGCATCAGACAGGGCTACTGTAGCTTGCAGAGCCGGAGCCTCCACGGGGCCCGTTTACCCTCTGTATTTACCAGGAGCTCAACATGTGCTACTGTGTTGCTAGAGACCGGACCCTCCACTTGGGCCCGGGGGGTTTTCCTCTGTATTCTCCAGCGAGCATCGAATGGGTACTTAGCTTGCTAAAAAGAGACCAGCCCCCCACGTGGCCGGGTACCTCTGTATTCTCCCAGCGACATCAACATGTGCTACTGTAGCTTGTAGAGACGGAGCCTCCCACTGGGGCCGGGGGTATCCTCTGTTTTACCGCGAGCACAGCCCCTGTGTACTGTAGCTTGCAGAGCCCGGAGCCCCCACGTGGCGGGTATCCTCTGTATTCTACCAGGAGCATAGACATGTCACCGAGTTTTCTAGAGCCCGGAGCCTCCACGGGGGCCGGGTATCCTCTGTTTTCTACCAGCGGCATCAGACATGTGTATGTAGCTTGCTAGAGACCGGAGCCTCCACTGTGGCCGGGTATCCTCTTATTCTACCAGCGAGCTCAGACATGTGCTACTGAGTTTGCTAAGACCGGAGCCCCCCTTTGTGGCCGGGGTATCCTCTGTATTCTACCAGCGAGCATAGCCATGTGCTACTTACTTGCTAGGCCCGGGAGCCCCCCATTGGCGGGTACCCTCTTATTCTCCCACGAAATCAACAGTGCTACGTGCTTGCTAGCGCCCGGAGCCCCCACTGTGGCCGGGTATCCTCTGTATTCTACCAGCGAGCCAGACTTTTGTACTGTAGTTTGCTAGAGACCGGACCCTCCCTTGGCCGGGTTCCTTGTTTCTACCAGCGAGCATCAGACATGTGCTACTGTAGCTAAACCCCCCTAAAAAACCCCCCTTCTAAAATTTGTAAAATAAACCACCCCCTAAAATAAGTTTTTTCCTCTACCAAAAACCAACCAAAATTTGAATCCTGAAAAAAAACATTTGGTCACATTTGAATCTCTCAGCGGGGTTGCCGGGATTATAAAAACTATAAGATGGCGACACAACAAAAGGCTATTCAAGGGCTTAAAAAAAAATTTTTTACCTATTGAATAGGGACTCCCCCTGTGATCGCGCAAGGGGAGGCCTAATGTGCATTGTGTCTATACAGAGTTATTTTTATATGAAATAATGGGTTTGAGTTTAGTGGTGCATTAGGGAACAAAGTTTTAAAAAACAACTGATAAAATGATTGCAAGTTTGGTCTCCTTCAAATGATGAGGTCGCGATTTACCGCGTGGGGCGGTTCAGGGCAGTGCCACAGTTGTCGAGATTAACCCCAAAACAAAAAAGACCGAGAAATTAGTTGACCACCGTCAAATCAAGTAACAAATTTCTCGATGCCAGATTTGGGGGGTGGGCCCCCCTCTGCCGCTTCCCGAAGGCCATCAACATTTTCACCCCCAATGCCATCATTACCTACTAAACCCGTTACCCCTTGTTGAAAATAACTTTTCCCCCTCCCTTTTCTCCCTTTTAGTTAATTTCTCAGCCTTAATCTAGTTTGTTTCACCTATTCCCCTTTCTCCCTTACCTTTCCTTTATAATGAATCGTTTTTTTTCACCCTTTTCAAAAAATTTCCCTACGGTTTTTTTTTTTTTTTTTTTATTAGTTTCTTTTCATATTATGTTTTCCCTTTTGTCTGAAGAAATGTTTTCTTATTATGTACTTGTTTTCTTGCAACTTATTTTGTTTGCCGTTTGTTTTTTTGTTTTTTTTGACCATTGGGGACGCCAATAAGGCGAAAAGGGAATTGTCCCTACAATAGCCTTCTCCCGAGTGGGCAAGAAAAATACATTAATATAAAAAAAAATATTGTCTTAGAGGGAAATTTTTTTATTCCCCCAAAGGGCCAAAAGCATAGGGCCCAAAGAATTATTTTAAAGGTAAAGGACCTTGGGGTTTGGCCTTGGGGGAATAAGTAAATTCCCTTTAAAAGTCAACCGGAGTTTGGCCGTAGGCTAAGTTGGTGAAAATGGGAGCTTGAAGAGGCACTGGAGGGGGATTTCGCAAATGCACTCAGAATATTCGAAAAAAAAGCCGTCCCAAAAGACGCCGCAGTTGCAATGTACGTCGTGGCCCCGCCGATGTACGCAGAAGCTCCGATAGGTGCGGCGCCGTGGAGCGGGGGCACGGTCCGCGGGCGCGAAGCTCTATTACGTTAGTGCTAATATTAGTCACCCCCCAACGCTATTATTTCACATCGTTCGCAGTTTCTCGCTCCGTGGACGAGTTATTATTACAACAGAGGGGGCTAGATCTAGGGGGGGATTTAGTAAAAAATTTTTGATAGGAAATTCCAAATTGGTTATAAATGATGTATGTGAAAAAAAGTTAATAAAAAAAAAAAAAAATTGTTAAAAAAAAATTTTTGAAAACCGATTTAGAAAAATTGGGTGGAAAAACCAAAAAAAAAAAG